>AYJT01005775.1:0-11020 GCA_001278415.1 Ocimum tenuiflorum | reverse complement strand
TCTAAGGTCAAGTACCATTTCTGATCTTTTATCACGATGTAGTTGGCTGTAAGAATGATGTCCTTTGTTAGATTACGTGATTGGTGTTAGATACATAGTTCCTCAATTTAACTCATAGAACACGTCGTGTTTGTTACGAGAGATTGGTAGTAACTCGGCCTACCAGTGGTAATCTCGCTTTTTCTTGAAAATTCTCATGCGATTCGAGGGGTTTCATCCTGTCTTATGTGAGCAGGTCAGTTTCTGTTTTACGGTGACGTTATTGGGAACCTCATTTCTTACTTTAAGTTTAACTTGGCTCGCTTGTGTTCGTGTATATCTCTAAGTCATTCCGAGCTTTATAAATGTGCTTTAGATTTGTCGAGTTGCCTCTATTATTTTATTTACAGCTTCTAGTTTAAACTCTTTCCTACACTAATTTGTCTAAATACGGCAGACATTTGCACTTTTTCCATAAAAGGCTCTTATGATGCTATCCCAGTTGCTGTTTGGTACCTTTCGTTGGTTGTAAACTGAATGATTGTTGAAATTATTCTCCATTTGTCATCTCGATTTGGTCCTACTATTAGTAACATGTTTTTAGGACCTAGATCGTCTGTTCAGACTTGCCTATTCGTTTGATGAGAAGAGTTTGTGCTGAATTTGAATAGCTCTTACTTCATATTCGTCCACTACCTCAGAATAAAATTCGCATCCTGATTAGAGATCACCGACATCTACATTGTGCGCACTCATACGATCTCTCGGGGAATAAGTATGCAGGTTGTCGAATTCTCTATGACTTCATTAATAGAGAATGTGTTCTTGGTAAGTTGATCCACTTAACTCGCTTTGCTGTAGTACCATGCGGTGAATATGTTGGTCTGGTCGAAATATCCATGAGACGTGGTCCTATTTCCACTCTCGGATTGCCAATGGTTGAAATTTTCTATATGCGTGTAGATATAATGATTTCAATTATCGATTTGTCTAACATCATTCTACACAACTTTGTGTCCTTCTTATTTGTTCTCGTCCAACTTACTCTACAAGTTACGGTACATCTTGTCACTCTTGGGATGAGTAGCATGCGGTTTTGTGTACTTTTTCTTGATCTTTTCTCTTGGTTCATCATGGTTAGTTATGCAAAAAAATTCTTTCAAAGGTAGAGTATTGTTAGTCGTGTCCTAATATCGTTTGGTTAGACTCGTTCTGACCTTAAGTATCATCTCTTCTAACTCTCTTGTCTTTGCTACATAACACAACGATTGTTGATCTTAAATCTAGAGTGCCATTGATGTTGCTAAGAACTGGTGGCAAATTGGTGGCTTGTCACCCCTAGTGGCAACCTCTTGAGTCCTTAATCAGGTTAAGCAAGTGAATTAAGGGTGCAAACATCAACTCCGAAATGCAATTTCATGCATCCCTTATGATGTTATCCTTCCTGGGTGGTATCTTACGGGCAATTCGTAGTTCTCAAATGATTTAAATTACAGCTTCTACTTTGTACTCTGATCTTTCTACACTAAGATATATTCGAGGCTCTTATGACTCATTTGTATAGATATATGTATGGGTATGCATGTATGTGTATATATCTATTGTGCGTCGTATTCTACAGGATGGTGTCTCTTAGTCTTCAAGGCATGGACTATTGTCATTAGCTGAAACGTGCTGATAATTTTTCTCGTGAGGTCTTAGTTGTTGCGATGCTTGAATTATCTCCTTCTCGCCCTTCAAGAGAATGCATTTGAGTTCATCGTTATAAGCATCAATACCCATTCTATAATCTTTTGCGACTCTTAGAATTATTTATAACTAGTGTCGTACTCAACTCTTCTGAAATCCTTACATACTAACTTAGTGTTTATTGTTTATCTAAACTTTAATCCTTTTGTAAGAGTTGCATCATCGGTCTTGTTACTTTGAAAAACATTTGATGAAGTGTTATTGGTAGACTACTAATCTCAAGAAACTCTTGATCTAGTGCGATGTTGTCGGTGTTCTCTATTCCTTCACCATTAATACTCTTGGAGGGTCCATATAACATCCTTGATTTGAAGCAGTATGTCCTATATCTTATTCGCCCATCAAGGTTCTCTCATCGGGTCTTCAACTAAAGGTGTTCGGACCATAAGTAATTCTTTGTAAAGATGTTCGCATTCTTTAATTGGTCAATTTGATATTTCATTCTTGGGGATGAATACTGATTTCTAGGGTGGTCTAGTAATTGCTCGGTGGTCGAAACTTCTACGCGTCCAATCTTTCTTTTTGGCAAATAGCATTAACATCCCTCAAATGATGCGTCAGTCAATTAACTTTAATGATTCTCCTGGTCACATCTCCTGCTTTTACGGTTTCTTGAGAGTCATTTGATAAGGCTTGGGATACGGGAGCTACCCTGGTTTCTATGTTCATTTTGAAGTATGACTGTTGGTTCAAAGATGAATCGGGCAATTCCTCTGGGAAGACACCTACAATTTCTCTCATCTACCTTGTCTCCTCGATTGACATCTCTCACTTCTCATCCTTATTGGGTGTCTTAGGAAAGCTTAGCTTCCTCCTATATTCCTCGATATTGTAGCTCAGAAAGTGTTTATTATCGGTGTCTTTCCTCTCTATCGTATTTTATGAAGGTCCACGAAAATCTTCATGGCTTCTAGATGACTATCCGACGTGTCTTCCAGGAAATGGTTTTGTAGTCCACATGTTAACCATTTTATTTCTAATTTCACATTGGCATTGCATACCTCTGATGTGTGTAGCTCTTTAGCTAATGGTTCAGGGGATTCTAATTTCATCTCTTCGTCCTGACGTGCGTGAGTGGAATCCACACTCTTTTTCAAAGGCGTAGTTATCATCAATCATGGGAAGATTCTAGAGGTTTTAGTTCTAAGTTTGTACGCATGCTTTCAAGCTAAGGAATATGATACATTATCTTCGGATAATGCTATGACAGGAAATTTGAAAATCAAAATGTACTTGCTAGATTACATTGCTCAATGCTCCATGGCCTCTGCTCCTCATTTCTTAGTTCTAAGTCTATGCATATATCCTAACTAGATGGGGCTGTGGGGCTCTTTCATTTTGTTACGGTCTTTTAGGCAGTTTTATCGTGTTGGTCAAACATTTCTATGCTGACACTGGACTTGCATGGCCCTAGTTTACAATTCGGGTTTGTCCTGGTGCTGGGCGTTTCTTCGGAGGTACTATTTGACAATATGTCCTACCATCCATGCTTAAAACATTCATTTCTTAGTGTCGGGCACTCATCTTTGTGCGTTATATCATATCGACCACAAATACATAAATTCGATCTCCTATGAGGGCCTAGGTCATTCTCTCTCCGTCTGTGCATCCCATAAATTGAAAGATTTCCTCGGGTTCTCTGACCTGGTTCTCTGCCTTAGTAGACTTGCCCATTCCATTGAACTTAGGCGGTTCATGTCCTTTGAATAATTCTTCATTCTTACGGTCAACTAGTGGAACAGTATTGGCTGCAGTGTCCAGCTCTATCTTGGTATTAAATTCTTGGTCTATCTTCACAACGGGGTTTCATTTTTCAGAATTTTCTTGGTTGCCTTGATGGCCTCCACAACATTCATACGCTCTTATCATTTTCATTCTATGGTTTTCATCATTTAAGCATCACTATTGGGCTATCACAATTGATACCTCTGGACAATTCCATAATGCCATCTCAAATGGGCATACTATGGTTCAATAGACCAACCATAATTTACCATTTACAATTATCAACCGAGCTAAACTTCCTAATTGGAAGAAATAATTTCCCTACTTTAACAAGAGACGCGAGATTTATGATGACATTCATATGCTCATAGGCATCTATATAAACTTGATAGTTCTACAAACACGAAAATCATTTTCCACAATAGGTATTTCCATTAATCTTGCATTTCAAAGAAAGAAAAGATCTCAATAAAACTAGTAACGTTAATATTTCATAACTGACATTCCCTTTGTACCAAAATACGGTGCCTGTATCTCAGACTTATGCAACCGTGCATAATATAATCGAAGTATCCACATACAATTCAATGTGTATGGGAAATATGTTAAATACCTTTCCTTTCTTAAAACATATCTGTAATACTAATACAAATACTACTATTCACGCTAATACTAGATCCTATCTTAAGGTACGAGGTATAATACTAGATTATATCCTGAGGTATGAGGTCCGGCTCTTTTAACGGGTTGATTCCACATCGGGGCTACCTCTTTGGATGGTTGGCTACCACATCGAGGTATAATAATGATTTTTGAGTGATTTTCTATGTATGGTAATCTTCTTTTAAACAACATTATCAACCTAATCAACTTTTCCACTATCTAAGGGCTCTCCGTCGTTATCCTAACAAATTGGGTCACGACCTCCTCCACCCACTCCTTTCCAAGGAGTGGTTGCAACGTCAATAGCCTCACGACACTCTCTGTCATGGTAACATCAAAAGCACGAGCCTTTGTCCTATTCGAGAAATATCATCTGACTAATTTTACAAAATTATGGTCGTGACCCTACTGATAAGTACAACAGTTTTACATTCATTACTAGGGTGTCAATTGAATCATCTGCCTTTATCCCATAGCTTGGGGCATTCCTTGTTATCCTGTAAGATTTATCTACGCACCTGCGACCGTATCAAACAAGAATGAGTAATAAGGTAGGTAGTGGGTCTCTAGGCTAGGTTCGGTTCTACTCTAGGTCACATATGCTAGACTTCACACTCAAGTTACCCAATAAACCAACCCGCATGGATCATCACGACAAGAAATGATTTGAATTACGTATATGCACTACTTCGGGGGTCTAGAATCAACATGAACATTAGGCATTGCAGTGGGGGTAAGTTACTAGTCTTTATCATTCTTACACCATGTTACTGGCTTGTCATATCATTTCATTCCTTTTTATTCGAGGTAGTCAGTAGATCTTTTGCTTGTTCTTAACTTCGCATTTCTAATATCATCCCAAATTTGTAGGAGCGCAGTTCTGTGCTCAAATATCCTGAATCACGCAGTATCATCTCTCTCTAAATCGTTCTACTATGTACATCTTATAATGTGTGTATACGTACGTATATCATTTTATTGTTCATATGATATGCATCTTAGTTAAAGAGTTCAACAAGCTTTGTACGTGCCTACGAATTTTCCTCGCTATTCGTCAGTCTAGATTTCTTTAACCTTTCGATTCGCTGTTGATTCACTTTGTTGGATCTTTCTTCTTTCACGTCCCATTCATTGTAAGTTATCAAGCTCCTTTCGTCACGTACGTTGCAATCTCAAAATTTGTACTTAGATCTAAGTTCAATCATTTTAGAGAGCATGCTTCCTAATTTTCTATGTTATTGGATAATATTCATGTAAAAGCTTCAAACTTATTCATTCATTTAACGCATGCTAAAATCCAACTATTCACACTGAACATATCCATACATTATATCATGATTATAGCATTTATGCGTCATGCTTGGACATACTACCCTCAGTAGCTCAACATAATTTGCTCAACACATGCCTCACAATCAATATCAAAATACTCTCATGAGGTGGCTTTCAAAGATTTTTATTTCATAAACAGGGTTTTCAAAAATTATTTCACTTAATGAAATTTCCAACTCGCCCCTTTTTGGGTAAAACATTTCTCAACAATCCACAGATTCTGTCCGGCATACACTTCTCTCATGGGCATCCCCATAGAGACAAAACCCTTTTCTTTCAACTTTACAAAATGTGAGGACTTCATTCATTGTCTTATGACCGAAAATAACAATCATAGACATTAATCTCGCTTAAAACTCTTAAGTCTCGTGTTATTACTTTGCCATATAAATTTATAGTCGCTGGGTTGGAGTAGAGACTTAGTTTCAAAATACAAAATAGCACGGTAAGAAGTTCAAGGTAACAAGTACAACTGGTGCCTCGATAGAGAGACTGAGTTTATATTCTCATATGGGTTTTAATTAGAATTAATGAGTGTCGGGATAATTGGATTCCAACACAGTTGAAAAGAAAGCATAACGTAAATAAATATGATCTGGTATGGTGTACGCGATGAGTGATAAAAGGAATGATCAGTTAGACTGTAAGACATTAATATTTGATTAAGAGTTTAGAGTTACTCTCGTTATCATAACAAAGGTTTCGAGTTAGAAGACAGTAGGAAGGGTTAGTATGGAATAAACGGTAAGCTGACGAAGATGTATGATCGAGCAATGAATCAAAAGTGAATGGAAATAATCAGGATTAGTAGTTATCAAGATAAACAGGACACGAACATAGTTCCCAAAATCAGAACAAGGGTAGGGGGATATGATCAACTCAAAATGCAATTTGAGAGGTGATCGGGTCAATCAGGTATAATAATTTTGTTTCAAGTTGATCGGGGTCATTGATTGAGAGATCGAAAGTTTTGAGGTTTGGATCAAGCAGATCGGGAACATGATCGGGTCGATCGTGTCGAGATTTGGATTGGTGGGATCGAAGATGGTATGATCGGGTCGATCGAGAAATACAATAGAGGTTGATCGAGGTTCGGGTTGAGAAATAAAATTGAGGTCGATTGAGATTCAGGTCGAGAAATAAAATTGAGGTCCATCAAGGCTCGGATCGAGAAATAAAATTGAGGTTGATCGAAGCTCGGATCGAGAAATAAAATGCGAGAAATAAAATGAAGGTCGATCGAGGCTTAGATCAAGAAATAAAATTGAGGTCGATCGAGGCTCGGATCGAGGGATCAAAGGTGTTCAGATCAAGTCAATCAAGAGTCAATTGAGGATTGATCGGGGTTCAGATTGAGGGAAGCAAAGGTGTCGGATCAAGTCAATCCAAGGTTGATCGAGGATTGATCAGGGTTCAGATTGAGAGAACTAAATTTGTTTGGATCAAGTCAATATAAGGTCGATTGAGGATTGATCGGGGTTCAGATTGAGAGAAGTAAATGTGATTGGATCGAGTCACTGCAGGGTCGATCGGCGATTGATCGGGGTTCAGATCGAGGTGACCAAAGGTGTTCAGGTCCAGTCAATCCAGGGTCGATCTTCAAGTTTCTGGGCTTGTTCTTGGTGCCCACAAAACTCTCGGGAATTTTTGCAATTTTTGTGTTTTTGGTCCGAATCTCGTAATGAAAGTATCAATAGGTTCCAAATATTCAAACTAAGGGTTCTAGATGGTTAAACCAATATGCAATCATCCCAAGGCATCAAATGAAAGGTATGAAAAACTAGGGTTTTGGGGATTAATGGCTTAAATTATCAATGGATGGAATACTAAGCATAGAAATGATATTCTCATGAATAAACAAGTACACATAACATGATTTCTAACATGGGATCATCACGATTTTCAAAATTTGAAGAATATACGGAGTTTTGGGTTTCACCTTGAAAAGACTACTAATCCGATTTGTGATGATGGCTAGCACTCCCTCTCGATTCCCGATATTCTTCGAAGATTAGGTTCGATAAAATTTTCTAAGTGTAGAGTGAGACATAATTTCGCAAGAGCTTTGCTAGGAATTTAGAGTGTGAAAATGAACAGGGGTCACCTCTTATTTATAGGAGAGGGAGGGAAACTAAGGACAAAATAGATGACATTAGCGCAATTTCTTTATGGTTTCCAACCAATACGCGACGTTTAGATTATCCGATTTTTGATTCGGTCAAACAAGCTTTCTTGCAATTAATTATTGTTCGATAATTTATGATTTACTGATATCTTAGGTTTTACCCGTATTTAGGGTCATGACATCATCATCCAACAATATTTCGGGAAAACTTCAAATTGCAATAAGTTTCAATGTACTCGTACAATTTCAAATCCGGGACCACTTCTAGAATCCTTATGATATTATAATTAACCAATTTCCCAAGCTTCATTTAATGCAATTCCCACCATCATTTCTTCAAATACACACATGTGTATTTTTCTAAATGCCCCAACCAAATCAAATACATACACCACACACACACGACAGACATAAAACATACACTTGACACACACATTTCACACACACGACACACACACCTACACACATTTCATCAACCTTCTTACAATTTGACAAGTGATTATATCACCCTTCACAAGAAATCAACTTATTAAAACCAATCATACAAGTATAGGAAGAGTACTTCTCCTTGTATGAATACTCCTCTACACACACTCTACATCCAAAACACCTACCACACCCCTATAAATAGAGGTGTTGGGCCTTTGTTCTTCCACTACCCTAAGGACAAACTCTTGCAAAATTTCTCCTCAAACTAAATCCTAGAAAGAGAAGTAGAAAGAGAAGGAGTGAAGGGAGGCCATAGGAACAAGCTTAGAGTTAAACCAAGCAAGAAGGAAGGATTAAGCTTGAGGAAGAAAGCAAGCTCGTAGGAGAAAGAGGGAACCGAGTAGTAAGAAGGAGTTGTTCTAGCACCTCATTTCCCAAAAAGCTAAGGTGAGAAAGCTTGACCTTGGTAGGAGTAGAATGTCTTGTTAAAGCATGCAATATGTAAGAATATGCTAGATCTATGATTCTGACAAGCATGATATGAGATGAAAATCATAAGATATGTTATTGGTTGATGAATAAAGTACGAGATGATGAGATGAGCATGATATAGGTTATTGAAAGTGATAAAAGCATGCCATGATGGTTTATGGAAAGCATGATATTGATTTATGACTAGAGTAGTACATTTATGATAGTTAGATATTATGAGTTAGGGTATAAACGATGATTATATGACAAAAAAATACCATGGGAAGTTGTAGGGATCATTGAAATGGGATTTAACTGAGAATATATTGAAAATGGAGAGAAAACGGGCGAGAGGCAGCCTCTCGGGTTGACGAAAACCAAGTCGTCACCCGAAACTGACGACCAAAACCACGGGGGGGTGAGGTCTCGGGTCACCGATTCAGAACCAGCGATCGGCTGCTCGGAGCCATCGGCCCACCCCAAGCCCTGGAAAGGTCTCGAATCACCATCTCGGTACCGGCAACTGATGGCTTGGAATCATTGACCAGAGCCTCGAAAAACTGGTGGCTCTCGGGTCGATGGTCATGTACCAATGTTTATCGGTTGAATTATCGGAACTGAGGTTCTCCCAACCCTAATCGACCACGTATTTTGTCAAACGTGATTGCGTGTCGACGTATTTCGATTTCCATAGTTAAGGAAGATACGTGGAAAGATGGACGAATTATATGAGACTTACATCGAACATATATATAAGCATGCATTCAATTTGAAAACCTAGAATATGAATACTCATAATGATAATTTTATTAAGGTCATGCAGTGCCGACGAAGCTCGAACCAGGACCTTCTAATACTTTAGCTTAACCCGTAATCAAGGTGGGCTTTAATATACTAAAACTAAAGTTAAATATTTTCTCATTTTGAAAACAAACTACTTGTTGAAATTTGAATGAGATGCCTGAAATATTTTGCATGCTATCTGTCCTCTCACCGGTAGTATAGTACTGGGAGAGTTGTGATGTTGATGATGATATTGATGATGATTGGTGGTGATGGTTGGTGATGATATTGATTACGATATTAATGAAATATGATGTGTTTCAATCACACTAGCCTATGGCTTCCCGTGATTTGCTCACAACGTCTAGCGTAGGAGGCTTACCTCTAGTCGGATTATGATTGATTGAATGATTGAATGAGAGATAACATGGTTGAAATGCGTGCATATGATAAAATGGGTTTTGAGTCATGAGCAGTTCTTTGCAATAAAACCCTCATGACCTGCTTAATTGAATAGACTCTCCATTCAAGTTTTTATGTATGTATGATTTTGGCATTGTGTCCGCTGAGTGCATTCGTGTACTCAACCTTGCATATATTTCTAAATGTGCAGGTTGAGAAGTAGCGAGGTTGGAGATGACATTCAACATTGACCTTCTTTTGGGGTTCTTAAGAGTGTCGAATTATGCATTGCCATATGTATAATTCTCCTAGAAACATTCCGCTGTGTACTTCTGAAACAAATTATGTTTTGGGTCTGTAACTAACTCCGATACTACTTTTGAAAACTCACTCACCTTTACTCTCTTAAATGATTTCGAGCTTAGTATACACTTAACTGTTCTTTATCTCAAATCGCTCTTTACTTGTTGTTATTTCAAAAATGTTCTTCCCTTATATCGAGTTACCACTCAGTGGGATCGCGTTGTCGACCGTCGTTTCACAAGGGTGAAGTTCGGAGTGCGACATAGGTAGCAAGTGGGTATACAAGATAAAGAGATGTTCGAATAGAGAGATCGTAGGTTTTAAGGCTAGATTGGTGGAAAAAGGTTATAGTCAAAGATAGGGAATTGAATATGATGAAACATTTTCGCTGGTTGCCATGATGAAATTCATTTGAATTTTCTTGGCCATTGCTGCTCACATGGACCTAGAGGTTTGGCAAATGGATGTCAAACCTGCGTTTCTACACGATTACCTTAAAGAAGGTCAAGTCATCTATATGCAGCAGCCCAAGGGTATGTGAAGAAAGGAAAAGGGTATCTCGTTTAGAAGCTTAAAAAGTCCATTTGTGAACTCAAACAAGCTACGCAGTCTTGGAACTTGCGTTTTGATAAATTGATCAAAACTTATGGTTTTGTTCAAAGCTTGAACGAAAGTTGTGTGTACCGTTTGGACGCCAGCGGAAGGGTGGTTTTTCTTGCACTTTACGTAGATGACATTCTACTTATTGACAAGAATAAGAAAGTGTTATTAGACGTAAAGAGATGGTTATCCAAACAGTTCAAATGAAGGACCTAGGAGAAGCGGCCTACATCCTTGGGATCAAAGTCGCATGTGATTGTAAGAGGAAGATGTTGAGCTAAGGCCAAGCGTCCTATATTAATACTGTATATTGCTCATTTCAGCATGCAAATCGCCAAGAAAGGTTTGCTACCTTTCAGATATGGTATTCCTCTTTCTAAGGATCAGTGTCCTAAGACTGATAAAGAGAAAAAGGAGAAATGGCGGTATTCTATGTTTCCGTCGTAGGAAACGATGCTT
>AYJT01005768.1:0-14778 GCA_001278415.1 Ocimum tenuiflorum | reverse complement strand
TCACTGGATAAATCTAGCTACTCATGAAAGCAAATAAATGAAAAGCAATAACCGAAATCATAATTGGATTAACTAAGAAAGCGAATTGGATTACTTACTTGAAATATAAAGAACACGAGATAAAATCCACCATCTGGTTGTCACAATCCGAGAAGAGGGAAGAGACTAATCTACAAAGCGATAAAACTAATTTACGAATTGAAGAACAATTGTCTAACAATTGAGAATGAACTAAGAATAAAAATACAAGATAAAAGCTGCTCAATCCCACCACCTGAAACCCTATTTATAGGTCTGGGAAAAATCAGGGCAAAGTCCCGTAGATCTGGGCTGAAAAACCCATGGAAAAACACGACCGTCGATCGATGGGACTGAGCCATCGATCGATGGTTCGGTTAACCCACTGAACCATCAACCGACAGTTGGGAACCTGCGACCCGAGAGCTGCATTCTTGGATTGGGTCGACGGCTGTGTAACCGATGATTGCCGACTCGGTACCGGCGACCCGAGAATCTCTAACACATCACGTGCTCGACGGAAACTTAACCATTGGGCGCCAACTCAGTACCGATGACACGAAACTCTTCCAAAACTTAATTTCTTCACCCAAAACCTACATAACACAGGAAAATAAAAATGAAACACAAGATGAACATGAAACATTGATAATCGGTCGAAAAGAACACAAACAAAGACTCAAACAACGACAAGACTCAATAAAAACACATGCAAAAGGACCGATTATCAGGCGTTACAAAGTGTGTCACCTTGGGGAGCACCAGTCTTGTTTGTGAAAAAGAAAGATGGATAGATGCATATGTGCATCAATTATCGGGAGCAGAATAAGGTTGCTCTGAGGAATAATGCCCACTCCCGAAATTGATGATCTTTTCGATCAATTAAGAGGTTCTAGTGTATTCTCCAAGATTGATCTCCGATCTAGTTACCACCAATTGAAGATAAAAAAGAAGGAGATCCCAAAGACTGCTTTCAGAACTAGATATGGACATTATGAGTTTATGTTGTGCCAATAAGGCTCACCAATGCTCCTGCAACCTTCATGGATTTGATGAACCGAGTGTTCCATCCTTATCTAGATGATTTTGTGCTATTCTTCATAGATGATATTCTCGTCTATACTAAGGGAAATGAGGAACATGATAGGAACTTGAGGATAGTTCTTGAGACCTTAAGGGCAGAGAAGCTCTATGCCAAGTTCAGTAAATGCGAGTTTTGGCTAAAGGAGGTTATATTTTTAGGACACATAGTGTCTGCTGAAGGGATCAAAGTTGATCTAACAAAAGTCCAGGATGTAAGCGTGTGGAAATCTCCTACAACTCCCAAAAGTTGATCCTTAGAAGTTTCTTTGGACTGGCAGGCTATCACTGATGCTTCATTGAAGGATTCTCAAAGATAGCCAGGCCAATTACGCAGCAGTTGCGAAAAGTAATAAAGTTCACATGGACGAGCGATTGTGAAGCAAGTTTTCAAGAGCTGAAAAAGAGATTGGCAACAACTCTAGTCCTAGCAGCACCAGAGGCAGATAAGGAATGTAAAGTATACATCGATGCATCTAAGAATGGACTAAGTTGTGTATTGATGTAGAATGGAAAAGTAACTACTTATGCCTAGCGGCAGTTAAGACCGCATGAGCTTAATTATCCAACGTACAATCTAGAATTAGCTGCGATTGTGCACGCATTAAAGATTTGGAGGCATCATTTTTATGGTGTTAAATGTTCGATTTTTACAGACCATAAGAGTCTCAGATATTTCTTTGAGCAAAAAGAATCGAAGATGAGGCAGAGGAGATGGTTATAATTGGTAAAAGATTATGATCTATCCATAAACTACAATCCTGGAAAGGCCAATACCGTGGCCGATGCACAGAGCCACAAGATTATTCCTAAGGCTTATGCCTTACTTACTCACAAAGGTGAGCTAGTAACAGAATTTGAGAGAATAGGGTTGGAAGTGGTAATTCCACCTGAGACCAAAGATAGCGCTATAGCATCTTTGGTGATCACCCCAAATTTGTGAGAGCGAATCATTATGGCTCAAAGGAGAGATGATGGATTGGAAAAGTTGTGAATGAAAACTAGAAACCAAGGAGTGGACAAGTATCGAGAAGCGCCCAATAATGCGATAATATTTAAGAATCAAATTTGTGTGCCAAAGAACGAGGTCCTAGGAAAAGAAATCTTAAGCGAAGCACATGATACCCCGTACACCACTCATCCAAGGAGTACGAAGACACCAAGAGTTGGAATGAAACTTTTGGTGGGATGGGATGAAGAAGGATGTAGCAACCTTCGTACAACGATGCTTAGTATGCTAGCAATGAAGGCATTGCATCAAAGACTGCATAGAAAGCTACAACCTTTGGAAATCCCCGAGTGGAAATGGGATCACAACACCATGGATTTTGTGACTAGGTTACCTAAATCACAGCGTGAAAACACGATGATATGGGTAATTGTAGATCGCCTTACTAAAAGTGCTCACTTTATACCCATTAAGATCACTGATGGATCCGATAAGTTGGCTCAATTGCACGTTTAGAAAATTGTTAAATTGCATGTAGTGCCCATGTCCATTACATCAAATCAAGACACAAAGTTCACCTTGAAATTTTGGACAACTCTGGAATGAGAAATGGGCACCAAGTTAAATTTTAGCACTGCGTTCCACCCGCAAACAGATGGACAATCAGAACATACAATTCAAACGCTCGAGGATATGTTAAGAATGGTCGTTTTAGACTGAGGAGTAAAGTGGGAACCCATTTTACCTTAGTGGAGTTCGTATATAATAACAGTTATTAGGCGACCATTAGGGTGGCGCCTTATGAGGCATTATATGGATAAAAGTGCCGATCTCCACTTTATTAGGACGAAGTTGGTGAAAGATAAATTTTAGGACTCGTAGAAGTCGGTGAAATGATTGAAACAGTTAGGCATATTGGTGCGAGAATCAAGCACAGGACCATCAGAAGTCCTATGTAGATAATAGACGTACCGAACTGTACTTCGATGTTGGAGATAATGTGCCCCCCTCCCCCCACCCCAAAAAGGGATAGCCGTGTTTGGTTCTAGAGGCAAGCTAAGACCTTGCTTTGTTGAACCCTATGAGATTTTGGAAAAGGTAGGGTCAGTGGCTTACTATAATGACCACAACGTTTCTCATGTAACACAATTACACAAGTATATTGTGACCCAGGACATGTCATACAACTGTACAATGTGTACATAGACTCCGTGAAATACAAGGAGCAACTAGAAGCAATTTTGGACAAAAAGGAACAACAACTAAGGAATAAGACTATTCCTTTAGTAAAAGTTCTGTGAAAGCAACATAGAGTTGAAAGAAGCCACATGGGGACTTGAGGATAAGATGAAAGAAAAATACCCCAAGATATTTTTATTGAATTTAGCAAATTTTGGGACGAATTTTTTTTCAAGGTGGGGAGAATGTAATGTCCTGTATTTTTCTGGCCAACTCCAGCCATGAAATATTTTAAAGACCCAAATTATGGATCTATTGATAATATGATTATCGTGCCGATGATCATATGTTATGTTTTGAAGTTGGAGTTTTCCCTTTAAATTATAGTTTGATCATCCAAAATTGCTGATGCATTGTATTGCATGAAGGAAAGGGATATTAATTAATTAGGTATTTTATGAGTTAATTATATGTAATTTTCGACCCATCGGAATGGTTGGTGATAACGTGCGTGGTTTGAATACCAGGGATTTATTGACACACGGGGAGGAATCGAGAATGAAATGAGAGATTCTGAAAGGCTGATATATTCTGTGTAGTATCCGGAATGAGAATATAGTGCGAGTTTTATCGGATAACTAAGACAAGACATCAAATCCCCTAAATCATGGGAACCTAGTACTAGCATTTAATGCATCACCATTTCCAAGATTCGCAATAAATGCCTTTCACATCACCTTTATTGCATATATACACACATGTGCATATATATTACTTGTACTCCAAGTTCATGAAAATACCCATCTATACGCACACAATACACACACTCGACCCAGACAAACACACATTCGAATATATATACATCCACATACATCCCATCAACTTTCTTCCTATGGTATGTACATGCATTTGATGACATGTATATATGAACATCCATAACCCCAAATCATGCAAGTATGTGGGGAGAGTATTATACTTGTATAATCTCTCTACACACACTTCACCCAAAACACACACTCAACACCTATAAATAGAGGTGTTTGGCCCTCATTTCTTACCACTCCAAATCAATGCCAACCTCTTGCCTTTTTCATTCTAGAGTGAGAAATTGAGGAAGAGAGAGAGACAGAGAATCCATTGGTGCAAGCTTGATGAAGCAAGCACTAGAGGATATGTTGGAAAGAGGTGGTAGGAAGAGTCAAGCCCGAGCCACCATTGCAAGAGATAAGGAGGGAAACTTAATCCCTTGTAGGAAGGAATCTCGTGTTAAGCACACAACATGCTAAGTATGTTTTGATTTGAGACTTAGTAGAAGATGATATATCTATAATGTAGAGATATATATTGGAAGCATGTGAAGTTTGATATGAGTCAAATATCATAAGATATGTTATTGGTTGATGAATAAAGCATGAGATGATGAGATGAGTATGAGATAGATTATTGAAAGTGATAAAAGCATGCTATTAAGATGGTTTTGAGAGCATGATAATGATTTTGGAGTAGATTATGTTTATGCTTGTTAAATATAATGAATTTTCCTAGCAATCATGATTATATTGCTATAGAAATATGTTGCCAAGTATTGGAAATCGATGGGAAAAAATTAGGTTGAAAATAGGTCGAAAATGGGATGGAAAATGAGGTCGCGGCTCGACTGGACCGACCCATCAACCGTCACCTCAGAACCATCACCCAGTCCACACCATGGAAGCCTCGGGTCGACCGAAGGAACCTATCAACCGAGAGTATCGAGCCGTCGAGATCGAGGGTTTCTCTGAAACTGTTACCGTCGATTGAACTCGTCGAGTCAGATCTTAGAACCCTGGACTCGATGGGATGAAACATCGAGCGATGCCTTGTGGCATCGACCCGAGCATTGTTCGACGGACATACCCGTTGCTTGGTCTTAGCCCGATAACCCAACACCGGGTCCTGATTCTAATTTTGAAATGCTGAACTCCCCTCACTAAACCCGATGTCCTTATTTTTGATCCATAAATGCTTCTAAACCTTAGATAGATAATTATAGATGCATCAAACCACCAACGAGCATGAATCAAAAAATAGATGAACGTTATGAGAATTAGATCAAGCACATGTATGCATGCATTTATATCTAGCTCGAGAGCCTAGAATGGGAATACTCATAACGATATTTTTGAATTAAAGTCGTGGTGTTCAGGCAAAGCATGAGCCAAAATATCCTGAAACTCTAAACTAGCTTGGAAGCAAGGTGGGCTTTCTTATACTAAAACTAAAGCTACAAATGTGTTCTTTCTTTGAAAATGAAATTCTTGTTTAAAGTTGAATGTGAAACCTGAAATGATTTTCATGATTATCTGTCCTGTCACCGGTAGTATAGTACTGGGAGAGTTGTGATGATTGATGAAAATATTGATGATGATGAAATTGATGATGATGGTTGTGATGGTGGTGTTATTGATGATGACCAATGATGATATGATATATCGTGTTGGTCGATCACACTAGCCTATGGCTTCCAATGATTTGCGCACAACGACTAGTGTGGGAGGCCTACCCCTAGTCGGTTGTTGATTGAATGAATGACAGATAGCATGGTTATTATGGGCACAATTGAATAAAATGTTTTTACGGTCATGAGCGATGCTTTGAACTAAAACCCTTATAATCTACTTGATTAAACAGGCTCTCCATTCTTAATTTTATGTATGTATGTTTTTGGCACTGTGTCCACTGAGTGCATTCGTGTACTCAGCCCTGCATATCTTTCTAAATGTGCCGGTTGAAGAGCAACGAGGTTGGAGACGACATTGAGCACTGAATTCTTTTGGGTTATTAAGAGAGTCGAGTTATGCATCGTCATATGCATAACTTAACCATAAGCTTTCCGCTGAGTAACTATTTTCAATGAATTATGAAGTGGTCTGTAACTAATGCTGATACTGCTTTTGTCACCTTAACACTAATTCATTTTTCCTCTTCAACTTGAATGATACTATCCATATTCTATTCTTATCCATCTCTTGTCGTGAATTATTCTACTATTGTCGGTTTTTAAATTATGTTTTTTCCTTATATCGAGTTATCATTCGGTGGGACGCAAAATATTTTATTCAATTGCACACATCACAACCATGCTATCGGTCATTTATTCAAACAAGAACTGACTAGGGGTAGGTCTCCCGCACTAGTCATTGTGCGCAAATCAAAGGAAGTCATTGGCTAGTGTTATGGACCAACACATTATACCACATTACTATCGGCAAGAAGACATATAGTCATGCAAAACATTTCAGGCTCACATTTAATTTCAATCAAAGCATTTCATTTTCATAAGAAGAAAACATTTGTGGTTTTAGTTCTAACATAAGAAAGACCGCCTTCCTTCCAGGCTAGTTTAGATTTTCGAGAGTCCCCAGAATGTGCTTATCCTGAACTCCACATCCTTCATTCAAAAATATTATCGTGAGTATTTTCGTCCTAGGCTCTTGAATAAATGCATGTGTATATGAGTTCGATCTAAGCTTAATACCATTCATCTATGGCTCAAGATTTATTCTTTGATTGCTCGATATAATGTTAGTCAATGTTTAGAAGTGTTCAAGGATCATAAGAGTATTGGTTAAATGAACAGGGTTTGAGGTTTGGAAATAAAAAGCTGGTCTAATGCTGGTTTAGGCTTGGGTTACTCCCCGTCGTAGGGTCTGGATGATGACCCGATATAGTCAGTTGACTGGACAGTCCAGTCAACCCAAGATTCTTCTTGTCTCAAGCCATCTATTTTTGACCTATCTCGAACTCGGTTCTTTCCTCACAATATCCAACATTCTGCATAAGGTTTATAACTCAATTTCTAACATCATTCAACCCGTCTAATCAAGCAAAACATGATATGTTTGTAACTCACTATCATGCTCTTATAATCATTGTATCATGTTTTCAACATATATTCATATTTAAAACCTCATAAATCATGCTCCAAATATCCATCACCAACAAATATATATCATCACCTTTCCACTGGGTCTCAAAATCATCATGTTCATCAACAAAGTATGCCTAACATGCTTCTAATCATCACATGCTCAACAAGAGGCTCCCTCCTATAAAGGGTTAAGTTTCCTACCTTATATCTTTGAGAAGGTGGCTAGGGCTTGATTCTTGCTTCTCGCTTCCATCTTTCCAAGATATGCTTACTTCTTCTTCAAGCTTACATCAGTGGCTTCTCTTTCTCTCTTTCTCTCTCTAGTCCTCTCTCTCTCTCGATCTCTCTCTTTCTCTTTCTCTATATTCATTTAGTTCTTAACAAAAGTCACGTTTCCAAAATAGTATTAGTTAAGATTACAAACTAACATGAAATTTGCTCAAAAGAGTTACGCAGCAGAATATCAAAAAAAAGTTTTCAATGCTCAACGTTGTCACCAATCACACTGCTCCTCAACCTGCACATTTAAAAAGATAAGCAGGCTGAGTATACGAATGCACTTAGTGGACATAGTGCCAAAATTATACATACATAAAAATGTGAATGGAGAGCTTGATCAATCAAGAAAACCATGAGGGTTTTATTTCAAATACTTCTCATGATCGGAAAAACTATTTTATTCAATTGCACGCATAATAACCATGCTATTTGTAATTCAATCATTCATCATTCAAGGACCGACTAGGGGTAGGCCTCCTACACTAGCCGTTGTGTGCAAATCACGGTAAACCTTAGGCTAGTGTGATCGACCAACACAATATATCATATCATCATCGATCGTCAATGACCATCATCAATCAATATCATAATCATCAATATCATCAAATCATCACAACTCTCCCAGTACTACTGGTGAGAGGACAGATAGTCATGCAAAACATTCAGGCATCTCATTCATTTTCAATCATGCGTTCCATTTTAAAAATAAGAAAATATTTATAGCATTAGTTTTAGTATGAGAAAACCCACCTCACTTCAAAACTAGTTGGGGGCTTGGGGATATGCCGGCTCAGGCTTCGTGTGCACCTCACGACCTTAATTCTAAATATTTTACCATGATTAATCTTCTTCTAGGTTTTTGAACTACGAAATAATGCGTGCTCATGCATGTTTGATCTAAGTTTCATTATTCTCATTTACTTGTTCATTGATCGTTTGATTCATTGGTCATCTATGTTTCATTATACAAGATTAATCAAGATTCGTAAATATGGATATTGAATTGAACTATCATTGTTCGAGGTTTGAAATAAAAGTGGGGTTTAAAACCCGGTTAGGGCTCAGGTCGACGCCCTGGAATCGAGGGTCGTCGGTTCACTTCGTCGAGCTTGGATCCCCGAGGTTCGGCTTGACAGGCTTGACCCTTACCAAGGGATGCTCGAGTACCCTCGGCCTCGATGGGTTAAAGCCGTCGGGCGTCGATTCACTTTGTCGAGCCCAGGTCCCCAAGGCCTAGCTCGAAGGGCTCGACCCTTGCCGAGGGATGCTCGAGCACTCTCGGCCTCGATGGGTAGAAGCTGTCGGGCGTCAGTTTCCCAACCGATGACCCGAGGCCTTCCCAGCCCAAGTCTTGGGCAGCGCTTTTGAGCCGGAGGTCAGTGGCTCGGTGCCGTCGACCCGAGACTTGTTGTCTCGTCCAAACTTGTCTTTTTTGGCCTTTTTCGTACATCGATTCAATCCCAACAATTTTTTGATCAAACCTCACTACTTTTAACTATAATTCCTCATCGAACACATGCTCCTATTGCATTAATAACTTAACCATTTTACAAATCACTAACATGCTTCCTCCAACATCTTAGTATCATGCTTAATATTTTCATATCATAGCATAAGTTCATATATGACCACAACATGCTAGAGTTCTCATTTTAAGTGTTCATTCATTAAGCATGTGAGCTGCCACTTCCTAATACCATGCCCAACATCATGCTCTTCCTATCATGCTTCACAAGGGTTTATTCTTACTAAGGTCAAGAATCCTACCTTACACCCTCGATATGGTTGTTAGAGGTTGATCCTTCCTCCTTTCTTCCACCCTTACAAGATTCCTCCTTGATGGTTGGTTGGAACACAAGGTCCTCCTCCTTAGATTTCCTCTTCCCAATCTCTCTCTCCCTCTCTCTCGATCTCTCTCTATTTTCTCTCTCTAGAATTGGTAGAGCAAGAGTTTGGTCTTTGTTTTTGGGTGTTGAAAATGGGAGCCCAATACAGTTATTTATAGGTGGCTAGTGTGTGTTTTGGGTGTATTGTGTGTAGAGAGGGGTTCATACTTGTATAAATACTTCTCATGTATTTGTATAGGTTGGGGTTGGGTGTATTTGGCATGATGTTGGGGTATATGAAGCATATACACGTGTGTGTATAGATGAAGATGATTTGCAGGGTATTAAATAAGGTGTTGGGAATGAAGAAATATTAATTACCTAGGACTTGCTTTTCCTTGATTTAGGGGATTTTTGTGGCTAATCACTCATCACATCACATCATCTCACTTTATCAGATATAATTTGTATATCTGCACTGTGTTTTGATCCGGATAATGCACAAATTTTATCTGTCTTTTGGAACGCCATATCATACCCCCCGATTATATTGCTCTCGACACTAAATTCCCGATTCTATACTCATGCACGATACTACCATCGTCACGATGGGTTGGAAGTACATGTTCTTAAATACATGTAATTGATTTATAATTACTTTATTAAGTCTTCTCAATTTTCCCTCGATCTTTGAATATCTACTACAATAACCTAGGAAATTATTCTTTAACAATTCCCTATCTCTAAATTTTCATAACCCATGCGGTAGGCGGAATTTATCTATCATAAATCATAATCATATAGGGTAAAATGAAAATATTTATAAAATCCGATCTTTTTGACATGTTACACCACCAGGATTTTGACCGGAAAAACGTGGGGCATTACACATGTCATACCCTGCGTACCGCTGGTACGGCTGGTAGGTCCTGATGCGCTGCTCTCCAGTGGCATTAGCCGATAGTCAAATAATAAGGCAAAATAGAAGCAATTTCAACTAGTACAAGAACCCACAGCTCTTAGTCTCATAATCCCCTTATCAAGATATATATATATATATATATATATCACAGAATACCCTATATGCGATATTATGTACTTCGTATAACATGTAACTCCAAGGTTACACGGATTTTGAAACTAATTGCAACTTCTATGCATTCTTTGCTTGTTTTCCTTCTTGATCGTACGTCGTCATGTGCTCGTTATGTTCCTATTACTTGTAATGCTCACACGAGCAGTCGCGTTTAGCTAAACACTAAACTAGTGCATATAAATGCATCATCAGGTTCACACTAGTGACATTCCTCCCAGTGATTGTCGTTGAAGATCTTGCTTTCCATACAGTTGAAGTTGAAAATAGTCGCGTCTCAACGTTATAGAATTCTATCTCGCATAATCGTTAGAGTAGGAACTTTCCACTAGTCCTCGTTAGAAGGCATAAAAATTCATTGGGATCATGCTACTTAACGTCTACGTTCATCACATAGTGTTCTTTGAAACATAAAAAATGCGAGTATAGTCATTGGATGTGTTCTCGATTTATTGTGATTTTTCTAAATAAATGTCGCAGAATTTGCACATTTTCAAACATGCCACTGTTTCGTGAACTTAGACTTGTCATATATTTTTGGTGAATTTTTATGTTAAACTAGACTTTCTATAAAGTGTTTCTGTAAAGTTTTAGCTTCAGATAGTTACTGAAAATTTAATTAAAAAATCGGTAAAGCTGCAAGTCAGTTTCTCAAAAACTTGATTTTTGATGAAGTTGATGGCTTGAACTGTTTTAATGGGTGAGCGATTTGAAAAAAATATTTTCATGGTCTTAAAGTATCAAATGTCTAGTATATTTCTGTAAAAAGGGAATCAAAGATTCAATGTTTTACTATTTTATTTTAATTTTTGAAACTATGATGTCTGTACTAAATTACCGGTAAATATTTGTTATTTTTCAAAACTTGGCAGCCCACTGTACTACAAATATGTTCAATTTTCACATAGTTTTACTCCATGTAAACATTGGATTTTAAATTATGATAAAATATATTGAGTTAGGAAAATTTTGGCACACGTCTGAAGTCATTTCGAGTTCTGTGGAATTGATACTGATTTTTACAAGTTTGGGTGTCGTCTAGAATATGGTGCACGAAATGTGGTTTTGAAAGTATATTTCTACTCCTCCAAAAACTCTCAATTTTTTCCAGTAAGTTCCCCACTCCAAAATAAGTATTCTCACCAAATATCATCCCTAAACTCCTTCTGGAAAAATTACTAAAAATCTGGTAAACCTTCTGCCCCAAATTATTGTTATTGTTTCAGTTTCAAAGTTTGTGTACAAATCTGTCCTAATGTGCATTTGATTGTGAGAAATTCTTTTTTAAGAATCCAAGCATAACTTGTTGAGAGTTCATGTGCTGATTTATAGCCAAATTCATCTATGATTTCTATTTTTACTGTATTTTACGAGATTCTTGTCGAATCTGTCCACTATTTAATTTAAGCATGTTAGTACGGTAAATCTTTCTCTAGCTCGATTAAGAGCTGTATTAATTCCATCTGTACGATACTAACTCAAACAAATACACATCAAGGACGAGACGAGTGCAGAAGAAAGTTTCTGCAAGCTGTGCGAAGTAAACGCATCGTGCAACCCGAAGCATACCAAGGTTGGCTTTCTTATACATAACTAAAATGAAAAGTGATTTCAAACTGATTTTCAAAATCAAAAGCATGAGTTTTGTTTTGAAAGCATGTACATTAGTAAACGTTTTTATATTGTCTGTGGTATGGAATTGTTGGATATGAATGTTTGTTGATGATCATCTTATAGAAATGGAAAAATTCGATTGATGGTTAGCAGTCCCCTTCATGGGAAGACGGATTGGTACATCTACTCAGCCACTCAGCTAAGGGCCTCCCTTATTGATGGTAACAGTGAACGGTAAGCAGCAACACTTCGTTCACCTCGACCCGCACACTTCATTCACCTCGAACCCCAGACTTCATTCACCTCGACCCCCATACTTCGTTCACCTCGACCCGCACACTTCGTTCACTTGGACCCGCACACTTCGATAATCTCATCCCATACACTTTGATCTACTCGACCCAACCTCTATCACCTCGACCCGAACCTCGTTCGACCTTGGATCCCTCGACCATCCACTTTGATCTTTTTTCATCCGAATTGACACTCGATCGACCTAATCATATCCTGATCAACCTAATCAGGAATCTGCCTTCTTTGAATTACATTTGAACGCCCCGATAACCCACTCCTGGTTTCACATGCAATCCTATCTCACACCTTACCTATTCAAAATGCTATCGACATTTTGTCCAACCTTATTTCGTAACAAAAATTACTGCTTTGGAAGAGTGTATGGAACCTTGACTCAAACCCCGTTAGGAGAAGTTATTTCGAACCATTGATATCCCGATTGCCCAACCGTATCCCTGCTCCGACCCAGCGACTAAAAGCATTGAAAAATTAATCCGTAACTTATGAGATAAGTTACGTATAATTAGTACATCGTTATTAGTGAATTGATATCGCACTCACGTCTGTAATTTCATGAAGGAGCTCGTTTCATCGAAGGAGCTGTCGAGCGGATTCCACCTGCATACCAGTGATCTAGCTAGGACGTGAGGTGGGCTTTCTTATATACATAAAATAACTCGACTTGTTTTTATTTGCAAAAATTCCTTGAACTATGCTTTGTTTGAGAACTCGAATGTCAGCACTTAACTATTTTCCATAATATGAACTCATTTTCTTTGTGCGCCTGAGCCGAGCATATTGGTAGGGAGAGACCAACCGGTGTTGGTGATTAATTACAATTTGGGTCTTGTCTTCCAATGAGGAGGAAAGATTAGTGCACTGTGAGTGGCGTTATGACTGGGGATTTGACCCAGGCATAATTGGAGCACCATGACTGTGAGAGGAGGCCTCATCCAAAGATCACTTATGATTAAGCAGAGAGTTTGATGTAATGAATGATAATGTGATGAGCTCATTGATGAATTAAAAGCTGAACTAAACAAAATTTTTAATGAACACGAGAGGATTTCATAACATAAAACGTCATGGGATTCCATGTGCTTGTGCTGACTCTTCATATATAATGTATGTTTTGGCGCTGTGTCCACTGAGTGCTGGTGTACTCATGCCTTGCATATCTTTTTAAATGTTCAGGTTGAGCATCACGAAGAAGGGAGGACGTTCAGTTTAGGAATTATTTTGAGATGATTATTGCCCTGGAGAGTGCATCTTCATATGTATTCTTAAGCCATGTTTCCTGGTTTAAACAATTGATTCGATGTCTGTACTTGAAAACACTCTATACATATTGGTTCTGTAATTCGACTTCTTAATTTTTATAAGCGACTTCTTAATTCCTGATATTGCAGCTTCTGAACTTTTATTGAACCTTTTTCTTCAATGGTCCCTGATCAGTTCATCGACTCTTACACTTCAAAGTTTATTGATAAATGATTAAATCCCGTTTATCAATATGATTACCCTACGGCCCCGCAGTAGTGTCCCGGGTTACAGAACCAACAAAGATAAATAAAACATAGATGCAGAGCTTAATATTCAACTAGCGGAAACATGGTTAAGGAAAGTATGTGAAGATACACCCCTTCGGGTATCTAAATTCTTAATGCGTCCTTATTCAACGTCCTCACGACTCCACAGCTCACTCTAATGCCCCGTATTTATCCAGCCAACTCTGGCCATGAAACGTTTTGAAGATCTAAATTATGAATCTTATTGATGATATAATCATCATGCCAATGATCATATGTTATGTTTTGAGGAGGGAATCTCCTATTTAAATTATAGTTTGAGTATGGAAAGTCACTCGACGCATTGTATTGCCCGAAGGAAAGGAATATTAATTAATTAAAGTATTTTATGACTTAATTACATGTATTTAAGTACATGTAACTTTCGACCCAACGGAATGACGATGATAGTAAGCGTGGTTAGAAAATCGGGGATATACTGAGATGTGAGGGGGAATCAAAAATGGGAATAAGAGATTGTAATAACAGATATATTCCGTGCAGTATCCGAAATGAAAATACAGTGCACATTATATCTGATAAAGTAAGATGATGTGATGTGATGAGTGATTAGCCACCAAAATCCCCTAAATCAAGGAAAAACTAGTCTTAAGTAATTAATACTACATACATGATTTAATACCCCTCAAATCATCTTTATACATATACCCACATGTGTATATGCCTCATATATCCCAACATCATGCAAAATACACCGAATACACACATAATATGCACACACACGACACACACACACCACACACACACATGTGTTGCCAACTTTGTTCATATCCACATGCACACATGAAGAATATATCATACATATGATTATACACCCAACCCCAACCTATACAAATACATGAGAAGTATCTATACAAGTATGGCCACTCTCTACAGACACACTACACCCAAAACACACACTAGCCACCAATAAATAAGTGCATTGGGCTCCCATTTTCTACACCGAA
>AYJT01005716.1:0-10391 GCA_001278415.1 Ocimum tenuiflorum | reverse complement strand
GAGAAGACTACTGAATCTCCATCTGCTCCAAGTCATCTAACATATATTTGCTCACTCTCTCTTCAAAGCATCTAAAGCTTTCCAAGTCTAGACTAGAGACACCGGAGAACCTGAAGATGTCCATTAGCTAAAGGTTTCCGAGAAGCCTTCTTCAGACTTCTGTCTAAGAAAGGATATCAGTCATTCCATTCCAAGTTCCTGAAGAGAACATAAACCTTCATCCCGCAGACCTAAGAAGCTTACTCCAGGTAAAGCTTTAGAGGACTGCAGTGTCTGCGACCGCAAGTGGTAGTAGTTTCCCATTGGAGAAGAATCTTAATTGTAAATCGTGTGTAAACATCATGTACAAGACATATTATTAGTGGATTACCTTCGTGGAGAAGGAAGAGAGGACGTAGAATTTTTAGATCCGAACCTCTATAATATCCTGTTTCATTTATAGCTTTCAGTCACTTATTTCACCCTAGGGGTGAGCATACAGTCGGTTCGGTTAAAAACCGAACCAAACCGTTCAAACCGCCAACCCGAATCTTTTCAAAAATTCAACCCGAATCGATTGCTCAAAAATATTCAAACCGAACTGAAATCGAATCACACGGAAGCTTCGGTTTCAGTTTTAGTTTGATTTTGACCGAATCTATTTTTTATATTTTCATTCAAAAAATGTTTTAGTGTTTCAAAACATACTAAACATAATCTATAATCACAATTCCCAAATGTATAATTTCAAATCAATATTAGGATTATATATAAATAATAATAATATAAAATATACTAGAGTTATATAATATTAATAATATTAGAAATGAAAATATAATATAATTTTTTAGGTTTTGGGCGGTTCGGGTAAAATGAAATCCAAAATCCCCCAACCCGAACCGAACTGAAACCTATTTTGGTTAAAAATTTCTAACTAAACCGAACCTGAACTATTTTTCAACCGAATCGAAATCGCCCAAAAACCTTCAGTTCAATTCGGTTTACGGGTCACGATTCAATTTTGCTCCCTCCTATATCACCCAGTGTTGATTTTAAACCCAGCTACCAACAGTAGCTTGAGTATAACTAAAGAAACTCTAACTGACTTTACTCGATAACACAACTTTAAGAAACCCAGGTGACATGCTCACAAGTAAGTTGAGATCAAATCGGGCCTATTTTCACGCTTGTATTTGCATAATTTATGTAACACTTCCACAATTAATTTTATTACTCTGATTTGGGACCAACAATTGGTATCAGAGCAATTGATCCTAAAGACTAACTACTTTGAGTCACTTCGGACCAGATCCATTTCCTTAAAGTGTTGCGAGCAGGATCTGTACCTGAGATAGTGGAGATCATGGTGTCAACTAGCAGATTGCCAAAGTTCTCAGTTGAAAACTACACCAGCTGGAAAAGACGCATCAAAGTTCATCTCCTCAGCCAGCATGGCAATATGTGGGAGATCATTTCCAAGGGGCCAATAAGGATCATGAAAATCAATACAAAACGCCCGGAATCAATGGTCAACTAGAGTACATTGAAAACTTCATGCTGAATGGATGACTGCGGATAAGCACCGTCATCAGCTGGAGTACTTGGTGCAAGATATTCTTTTCTCAACTCTCGATGAGGATCAAATGAAGGATATCACTCATTGCGACTTAGCCAAGGAAATCTGGGATTTCCTTGAGGATCTCTGTGAAGAGTCTGAGTAGATTATACACAATAAACTCCAGGTATGCATAGAAAAATATGAATCCTTTGCTATGTTAACTGGTGAAAGCATTGTGCAGATGGAGGTGCGTTTCAACTCCATCGTTAGTGAGCTCACTGCCCTGGGCAGAACCTATTTGGTTGCGTAGCTCAACACTAAAATCTTAGCGAGGATGCCAAAAAATGATTGGTTCATCAAGGTGACAGCCCTCAAGAGAAAGTCCTGTCCAAAATGCCGACCAAAGATGTGTTCGCCTCCTTGCGAGCACATGAGTTCGACCTTGCTTGTTTGAACAAGCATGAGGCAAAGAAATCTCTACCAAGCAGTCAAAGCTGGAGGACACGGCTCTGTTCATCGCAAAGAAAAAATTCTCCCCACACAAGCCATCGCGCCAACCTTTTCCTTCATCAACCCTAGCTGACATGAGAAGTCTTCAGCTGCATCTATCCAAGATCTTGAGGAGCAGATGCAAATTTTGACAAGAAAGCTGGAAAAAGCAAAGAGTAGAACTCAGGCAGCCGCTCAAGAAGAAAAACCTGAGAAGTTTCATTTCTCAAGAAAGCAACAGCGTACGTATTTCCAATGTAATTCTCCTAACCATCTTAAGTTCGATTGTGCTCAGTTAGGAGAATAGGAAAGGGCGAAGCTAAAGAAAAGCTTTCAAAAGAGAGTGTCCAAAGCATATGCTCAAGCTATGCTCACACGAACTAAGATGTCGGACATCGCGTATGATGAAGAGGTGGATTGAGAGTTCGCAACCAACTCTAATGAAGACGAGCCTCTTGTTGCTTTCATAGCTGACATCCAGTTGGAAGACACTCAGGTTACCTCAGCTAAGGAAGAGGTAACTAGTATTCCCAAGTCTTACATATGGTCGAGCACGAAAATGAGGATTCAGAGTCACGTCATTCTGACTCTGAGGATCTCTAACTTGAAGCTCTTTTAAAAGACTTTGACTACATGTGCATGTTATAATCTCAGATTTTAAACGAAGACATATCTTTGAAAGAAGCAAATTTTAAATTTAACTGCTGAACTTGAAAAGGCTCAACCTTTAATAGCAGTTAATGAGAAAACTAGGGAAGAAAATTCAGCTATCAAAACCAATTTTGAAAAACTCTTAACTAAACTAGAATCACAAAAGCTTAAAACCTCGAGCAGAAGAAAATTCTTTCATCTTTCAACAAAAGTCATGCACTGAAAAGAATGGATTAGGACATGATCCAATCATTTTAAATGACAAAACTGACTCTTGCATGAGTAAAGGCAAGGAGAAAATTGTGTTTCAGCCAGCTAAAATACAAACTGGCCAGTCCTGAAGGCCAGCTGCAGTTTCCAAAACTGCTCAGCTAAAGAAAGTCCAATTGAATGTGAAGTCAGTTGCACATCCTAAGGGTGGACAGTTAAAGAAACATCAACCAACCAAGGCAACAACTCCTATCCAACCCAGCTCAGGAAAACCTAACTGGAGACCTCCTAGTTCAGGAAGACCCGACTGGAGGCCCTCTACTAACCAATAAGCATTCAAAAATTCTGAGCTTAGCTGGAAAAGTAGAAAGGCTAAAAGTCCTGGACTTGGATTCAATCCAAAAAGGTCTAAGGTAGTTGCCAACACTTATCCGAGGTCAGCTCGTCGAGGTTTTGCCAGGAACTCAGTCCTAAAGCAAAAGTCACAAACAAATGCACAATTTAACAAGAAACATCATAATATGGTGCATTTCATAAAAAGGCAACAAAAGAAAGCAGTGAAACAAGCTGCTCCAAAGGTCCACGGTCTTAAAATTAAACAAGTATGGATTCTGAAAGGACTCGTACATATACTGACCCCTCAGGACCTGAAGTTAGATGAGTACCTAAACCGTCTTCTCTGCAATTGCAGGTCACAGAAGAGAGCTGTTAACCGTCAAGATCAATTGACATATGGATTCTAGACAGCGGCTGCTCAGGGCACATGACTGGGAACAAGGACATCGTCATCAACATCATTCCAGTTAGTGGGCCATCAGTAGTTTTTGGGGACAACTCCAGGGGGAAGATATTTGCTTCAGGATCAGTCAGAATCAATGGAGTTACTCTCAATTGTGTCTTACTTGTCTCAAATCTCAAACACAACCTAGTGAACATCAACCAACTTGGAGAACATGGATATAAGATAATATTCGTTAAAAATGAATGCTACATCAAGGATAAGATCTTCAAGGAAGTAGTTCTTAGAGAAATAAGATGAGGTGGACTGTACATTGTTGATTGGAAAGCTCCGACTCCTGTCTAGTTTCTCAAAGCTTTACCAAGACAAGTTGGCTTTGACATAAGAGATTAAACCACCTGAACTTCAGGACGATCAATTACTTGGTCAAGCATAATTTGGTGGAAGGACTGCCAAGTGAGGTTTTGAAGAAGGAAGGAGTCTGCGGAGCTTGCCAGTTAGGAAAGCAGACGAAAGCATCTTTCAAAGAAGAGACAGTGGAGCCTAGCACGTCCTGCACTCTGGAGCTTCTTCACATGGATCTATTCGGGCCAGTTACTCCCCACTCAGTTGGAGGGAAGAGTTACACCATGGTGGTGATCGATGACTTCTCTAGATATACGTGGGTAAAGTTTTTGAGGAGCAGAGCTGTGGTGAAGACGGTGTTGCCAGAGCTAATCCTAAAGGTTAAGAATGAGAAAATTTGCAAAGTGGTCAGGATCAGATCAAACAATGGGATAGATTTCTGCAACAGACCAATTATGGACTTCTTTGTGGATCATGGGATCAGTCATGAGCACTCAGGTCTGAGTACACCATAGTAGAATGGTCTGGCAAAGAGGAGGAATCAGACTTTAAAGGAAGCTGCGAGGTCCTTGCTATCTGAGGCTAAGATAGGTTAAAGCTACTGGGCTAAAGCCATCAGCACAACTTGCTATACTAGGAATTGCGGCTCCATCAATCTACGACTCAATAAAACACCTTATGAGGTGTATAAGGGTCGTAAGCCTTCTCTGACTCATCTACATGCATTTGGCTGCCTATGTTATATTCACAACAATGGAAATCTAAGTTGTATAACTTCTCACCTAAAGCTGATAAGGGTGTATTCCTTAGCTATGGATACCCTTCTCACAAGGCATTTAGGGTATTCAACAAGACAATATTTCTTGTGGAAATAAAATGTAATGTTGTTTTTTATGAGTTCACTTTAGTGCGCAAGAACACTGTAGAGCTAACCTTGAGCTGCCCAGAAGCCGATGAAGCTGAAGTTCAGTTGGGAAACACCCGTGGTGTGCAACTAACCTGCTAAGCAAATTTCTGGGACCTCAGATCAAGGTTCAGCTTCCTCAGTCGAAGTCCAAATGGTTGAGAAAGTCTGTGATACAGAAGTTCTCGCTAAGACCTTAAAATCTGCATCAATTCAAGAGTCAACTGGAGATGCCATTGAAGCAGGGGGAATCTCAATCCAAAATGGAGGCCTAGCTCAAGATTGAACCAGAGCAGCTCAACCAGTTCCAGTTCAACCCAACTCAGCTGAAGAAACCCCTGAAACATCATCTGAACCGGAGTTAGCCTTTGGAACCTCAACTCTTGATGAAAGAGATGAGATGAAGTTAGTCACTGGAACCCCAGTTTTAGGCGAAAGAACTGTGATGGAGACAGCAATTAGAACACCAACTCAGGCGAAAAAGCTGTGACGAAGGAAACCACTGGAACCCAGTTGTTAAAGGGAGAACTGTGACAGAGGAGTTTGATTCATCCAAATCCTTGGTGGATATTTCAGTCACTGCTGACTCTCTACCCCAGTTGTCCTTCATCCTTTAGATGTCCAACTTGTCCCAATTAATGTGATCAGATCGCCTCAATGTCTAAGAGATCACCCAGCTAAAGATATATTAGACGACGTAGCTAATCCAGTTCACACGAGATCATGGAAAACATTCTTCAGTTGCTTCCTATCCCGGATAGAGCCTTTCAAGCTGGAGGAAGCTCTCGTATCATCAGACTGGATCTCCGTCATGAAAAAAGAACTTGCAGAATTCATCCGCAACAATGTATGGTATCTGGTGGACCGTCCTAATTCATCAGATGCCTATATGAACCAAGTGGGTTTTCAAGAATAAAAGGGACGATACTGGTATCATGACCCGCAACAAAGCCAGATTGGTAGCCAAAAGATATGCTCAGTGTGAAGAAATTGACTTTGACGAGACCTTTGCCCCAGTTGCAAGGATAGAGGCTATCAGACTGTTCCTAGCATATGCAGCTCTCCATGGCTTCATCGTCTATCAAATGGACATGAAGAGTGCCTTCCTGAATGGAGAGCTGATTGAAGAAGTATATGTGGAACAACCACCAGGTTTTAAGCAAGGGAACAAAGTCTATCAGTTAAGGAAAGCCCTCTATGGCTTGAAGTAAGCTCCCAGAGCTTGGTATGAGATCTTGTTCCAGCTCCTGCTGAAGAATAGATTTCAGAAAGGAAAGATAGATAGAACTCTCTTTCGTATTGAAGAAAATGAGAATATATTGTTAGTTCAGATCTACGTAGATGACATCATCTTCGGTTCCAGAAATCCAGTTATGTGCGAGAAGTTTGCCCAGCTGATGCAAGACAACTTCCGAATGAGCATGATGGGAAAGATATCGTATTTCCTAGGGCTGCAAGTCAAGCAGATGCCTGAAGCCATATTCATCAATCAACAGAAGTATACCCGAGAGTTGATCAAGAAATACTGTTCGAAGAAGACGAAGACATTAAGGATTCTAATGAGCACAAGTGCCCAGCTAACACTCGATGAAGAAGGAGAATATGTAAATCTTACAGCTCACAAAGGAATCATAGGATCCTTATTGCACCTGACTGCCAGCCATCCAGATATTAGTTTTGCAGTCGGAGTATGTGCGAGATTTCAAGCCAACAAAAAGAAATCGCACATAGATGCAGCTGTAAGGATTCTTCGATATTTGAAGGGTACTGAGACTCTAGGGTTGTGGTATCCTAGAGATGATGGTTTGGATATAAAGGGGTTCTCAGATTCAGACTTTGGAGATTGTCGGATTGATAGAAAACCACCAGTTGAACATGTTAGTTCCTAGGTCACAACCTGATCTCGTGGTTCAGCAAGAAGCAACACTCAGTTGCCATCTCCACAGTTGAAGCGGAATATTCGGCAAGCAACTGTTGTGCTCAATTTCTTTGGATCAAGCAACAACTGCTAGACTACACGATTCCAACTGAAGTTATTCCAATATTTTGCGACAACAATAGTGCCATAGCCATCACGCAGAATCCAGTTTAACAATCAAGGACAAAGCATATTGATATTCGACATCACTTCATTCGCGATCATGTTGTAAAGAAGGATGTAGCGATTGCTTATGTGAAGACTGAGGATCAGCTAGTAGATATCTTCACCAAACCACTTCAGGAGTCCAGATTCAAGGAGTTACGTTTAGAACTGAGTCTACTGGAACTAGACATGCTAGCTGAAGGAGAAGATTGAAGAAATTCTTTGTAAGTGTAGGACAACTGAGTACCAGCTCTCAGTTATCAGTTTTCAGAACTTCAACTGGAGAGTAACTGAGTCCGATCTCTCAGTTATTTTTCTGGAGTTAGTCAGCTGAATCCTAGCTCTCAACTGACTCACTAAGAACTGATCGAGGATACTGTCAGCAGTCGGGTTGATCACTCTGAGTGGGACACCCGATATCTGGTCAGTTGTTACTTACTTAGTAAGAAGTTTGCAGTTGAGTTCCGGCTCTCAACTGTAGGATGTTGAGGGTTAACTAAGTTCTTGTTCAGCTATCAGTATCACAGCTGACAATGTTCGAACTGAGTCCCAGCTCTCAGTTCCTAGGAGTCTCATACTTAGGGGAAAAAACCCTTCGGAGAAGTTATTTCTCCAGCATTTACGTCATTCAATTCAAAATTTGAATGACATAAATGCGCAATTAATGTGATGAGACTTGCCCACCGAAATGTAATTATAGGGAACTGCCACGTGTAAAAGCGACTGTGCACGTCCAACGTGCCGAACAACTGCCTCTGTACTGTGCAAAGTACAGCTGATCTGGACTGTTGAATGTAAACAATCCTTTTAATCTCAGCTATTCATCCTTTGTCAAAAGTACCTATATAAGGAAACCTCATTCCTCTGATCGAGATTTTTCCATTCTGGATCATCCAGCAACCCTTATAATTCTGAACCCTAAATCCTCACAAAACATTTCAAATCTCCAAAATCCTTCAACCCCTAAAATCATCAATAGCTTCCCAAACCAATACTCCTTAGATATTCTTGAAGCCATTCCTCTTGAGACTTAGTAACAATAGTGAAGCAAGGCATGCGAGAACTCACCAACGCCGAACATCGTCAACTACAAGTTCAGAAAAATAAAATCCTGAATCTTCCCATCCTCAAGAAACACTTCGAGGATGATCTAGAAGGAAATCAAACTTTTGTGGCCAAGTTGGAGAAGGCCACATTACTCATGCTCCTAACATCAGCCCCAAAGATATTCTACCCCGATCTAGTGGTCGAATTCTACGCTAGGGCCAGAGTTGAAGATGACTTTGGATAGTTCACAACCAAGGTCTATAGAGTCAAGATCACCGTCTTCCCACTCTTCCTGAATCAACATTTTGGCCTGTCAATTGATGGCGAAAATATTGCTTCCTATCTTGACAATGTCTACTAGCCAGAGAAGAAGCACTGGCTGAGTTGGAGGGACCTTAACAAAAAGGCAGAACTTAAATTCAAGATGCAGAACCCAAAATCTTCCCTCAGCTATCCATAAGCCCTCTTTCTAGATTTGGTCAACAAAATGATTATGCGTGACCTGGGGTCCAAGGCCGAGCTATCCGTGAAGAAGTACAAGGCGATGATGGCATTAGAGGATACTGGGCGGAGTTTGTTTTCAACAAAATCTTGGAGAATGTCGACCGTAATGCCTCAATCCCCGACACCCATGTCTTTGAGAAGGACGTCCAGTTTATCCTTACCAGCAGCTACTTTCTTGAGAAGCTGATGCCGGCGGTAGGCCCAGGGGAGTTTCCTTTGATTTCATACCGTTGTCATTCACCAAGAAGCCTGCAACGAACCACGAGGCCCCTAATCCAGTGAGACAAGCCGAGAGGACATCATCAGATGAGGATTTCAGTCCTTCTCCGAGTTCAGATAGGGGCTAGATTATGCTCACTAAAGTACCCTCCCCGCATACCAGCTCTCAGGCTGCTGAGAAGCAGCAGCTGAGAAGAAAAGGCTTGCTGACGCCCTAATTGTTGAAATGGAAGATGTCATGTAGTCAGCTGGCATCAAATCAAAGAAAGCCAGCACCCCCGCAAAGAACAGGTCCCTTGTTACCCGAGCTGCTAAGGAGGCAGCATTGCAGAAGGCTAAGGGAAAACGACCCGCTAAGAAACAGTTGGAGGCGAAGAAACCAGGTTCCCTAAGAAAGCCTGGCATTGTACTCATTGGAGAGCCAACTAAGTAGAAAAAGGCTCTCTCCGCAAGTAACAGCAGCACTAACTCCTCCATTGAGAGTATGTTCATTCTAGATCCTCCTCCCTCAACAACTGGTGAATCCAACCGCCCCAGTGGAGGTTCCCACCATCCTTGGGACTTGAGAAAAATTCCTTTCTCCATAGCTCACAATCCGGAAGCCATAGGTGTCATTCCCACCACGGAATTCCCTCGTTCCCATCATCTCTGCCAAAGGATCGACGTACTGTGCGTACCCCTTTGCTCGGATTCTCAAGAAAATCAAGATATCCTCAAGTGGAGCAAGGAGGTAGAGGACCTGATCGAGAGCTTAGCTCAATCAAAAATCGTGGATATAATAAAGGCAGTTGGCCAAAGTGAGGATCCTTTGGTCTAGCTGACCCTGGGAGAAGCTCACCACGTCCAGAGATACTTCTACTGGTGCAACTTTGTTTATTTTGAAGATATGGTCATCATGCTGATCATAATGGGGGCGACATTTTGGAAAAATGAGGGACGATGGGTGAAGGAGTGGACCAGATCCGAGAAGACCACCCAATCAAGAAAAATGAGCTCCTTCAGAGAAGCAAGAGCTCTGTGATTTCCGCGTGGCTTATCAAACTGACCTCTTCCCAGAGATGAAATCCCCAGCAGCCCCGAGCCCGATCCATGAGTTCGGATTTTCTATCATTCCCTCGGACCCAGCTACAGCTGCGTTGCAGACTATTTTTGAACATTCCCAACACATAGGTCTACCTAGCACCAAGACAAACAACCCAACCCTCAGTCCAAACAACTCAGCCCTTTCTCTCCTCTCACACTTTGGCATACTCGGACATACTGATAAAAGAGACCTACACTGATGCCGTAGGAATATCTTCTCCAGCTGATACTCAGCAGCAATCCTCTTCTCAGAATTCAGCAGGAGTCAAGACCAGGAAGGATGGAGTTGGGATCAACTATTCCTCAGTTGGCATGGAAGAATTACATGAAGATTATCATCCTCCTCCTTCCAAGGACATTCAACCCCTAGCCACTACAGAGGAAGCTCAGTCAGTTTTGCTTAACTTGAATGAAGGCCCCGGACTACCTATTGAACAGAAGAAAATCCTCAGAAATCTCCAGATTGTTCTGACCACACTCCGAAGGATCCTTCCTCAGCAGCTTCAGGAGTGCAGCCCCAGCTATCTTCAGCCCGAACCATCTCTACACCTCTCCTAGAGGTCACCATCCCAGCTTGGCT
>AYJT01005700.1:0-12842 GCA_001278415.1 Ocimum tenuiflorum | reverse complement strand
TTCTTGTGTTTGTTTGCAGCTTTGCTAGTATTTCTGTTAAGTATTTAAAACCCAGCTACCTCGATAGCTGGAATATAACTGGAACAAACTCTAACTGACTAAACGACAAACTATTTTAAGAAACTCAGCTGACTTATTTCAAAGTCAGCTGAGATAAAAGCCAATTCGCTTCCGCAGTATCATCATTATTATATATCTCTGATTTGAGACCAACATCCGTATAACGAATTTTCTTAACCAAATCAAGGTTTTCGTTTGCCAACTCCCCTTATAATTATAATTCTAACTTTAGATGTTTCGCTTTGATTTACTTTATCTTCTCGTTTCATTTCACTTTTTTCTTTCATGTTGAATTAATAGTGGAAAATCATAGATCAAATTATAAACGAAACATTTCAACAAAATCAAATTCAACTAACTAAAAAGTAATAAGAAATCTAAATATAAGAATCAAATTATAGTTTTTCAAATAAATAAATGTTTGATTGTTAAAAATGAAAACAATGGACATGAGCTCCTGCCATTTTTATTGTGATCTTCATCGAGTCATTGTTCACCTCAGATTTTGACTTTTGGAATTCATATCTCCACCAGCATTTCACCATCCTGCAGCATGAATGCACAATTTTTTTTGTGAGAGAAAGAACGCACGATTTTCATATTAGAATAAATACAAAATTACATAGTTTAATAAGCATAAAGTTAAATATAAAAAAAATAAATAAATGAAAGGTACTATATGGTGACAGAGACACATAATTGCTCTGTTTAGTTTGATTTTTTTTCTAGAAAATTGCACTTAGCTTTTTTAAAGGAGTGATTCCCGTTAAATTAAATTTAAAATTCATATTTGTTTTTTCTCTCGTAAACTTAAAAAATATAAACAAATTTCTCATAACTTTTTAGAGTACTTCACCTTTTCAAGAATAAATCAAACGGAGCCTCAGGTTTTTTTTTTTCAATTACCTCGTGTTAATTCAAACTTTATTTTCTCCATTTTATTGGATGCAAAAAGTGGATATTTTTATTGTGAAATGAAAATAAGAAAAGTCATAATTAAAAAACAATTAAATCATAAAACAAAACGATATAAATTTGAGTTTAGAGCAAATCAATGCATATGGATTTCCATTCTCACCCTTACCTTCAATTCAACTACTCATAGTTGAGACTGATTTGTTGATATGCTTCTAGTTGTATTCCTTCTCCATTCTCATTGTATAATAAAAATGATAAAATTAGCTCCTAGTCAAACAAAAAAACTAAATAAAAAATAGGAAAAAAATAGCACAAAACATTAAGGCTCATCCGTCAAAATGAAGGAGACACTGAGAGAACTATTACAAATAAAGAATCATTGCCGAATTGGATTGAGAAAATGGTATTCTGAAATAATATAGACGTATTTATAGCATCTATAAAAAAAAAAACCCTACCCATGAAGATTCGATTTTCTTAAAAAAAAATTGGGAAAATGTGCGTTTTAGCGCCTCGACTATTATGTCTGGGGAAGATCAGCCCCTCCACGACTATTTGGATCAATTAAGCCTCTCGACTTTAAAAATTGGCCCAACTAAACCCCTTGTGTTTTTAAATTATTAATTTATATTTCATATTTCTATAATACCCTAATTAAGGCATGAATATATATGATTAATTGGCTCAATTAATAGTCTTATATAATTAAAAATCTGATGTTTTCTTCCTTATTTTCTTTTAGTATGTCCGACTATGTTCTTTTGATTCTATAGATGGGATTATGTGTTAATTTAATCTAATTAGTTATTCTTTCCACATGTGCTCACGAATATTGATTTTGATTACTCATTCATGATTATTATGGGCACTTGTTTATGTATGTTGATCAATTATATATCGATTGAAGATGATTAAGTGAAGATATGACATGAGATTATTATAATATTAATGAATATAAGACAGAAATAATATTATACATAAATATAATCTGTTAATCATAATTTATGACAAACGGATATAAGATATCTAAATAGAAAAAAATACCAAAAGACTCATCTATAACCGATTTAATACTTTATGCCGATATATTTAGGTACTCGTGAACGTTAGACGTAGCAACCCACATATATAGTAATTGAGAATATATCCTCTTAGATCATCTAAACCACTTGAGAGGATTGGATTTCAGGGTTTAGAACAATTTGGGTTTGAATTGGTGAAAATGAGTTATTTAGACCCGCCTAAATCATATAATATGTTGAATTACAATCACATGCTTTTGATGGATAATATTAAAATCAAAATACGTATAAAATGTTAAAATAAGTACATATAAATTATATTAGATAATATTAAATCAAATTACAATATCATTTTTAAAATAATTTTAAAGAGGGTTAAAATCGGCAACAACATAGATATTCACACGGATATAAATAATACACTTAAATAAAAATAGATCATTTAATTGTATTCACCGCTCACTAGACCGTGGCAGTGGCTTCGAATGCCCATCGATATTCTATTCATCTCTCCCCAAAAAATCAGCCATTATTAATTATTTCATAATTGAGATTCATATATATTCTTTAGCTTCACTTATTCATTAACAGATTCATAATCGACACCCTCATAGACATGTAATGCGTTAAGACGAGGATTGATGCTCAAAAGAAAGAGCGAGACACCAAAAAATTGTCATACATAGGTGATATAATTCTAAACTAATGATACAAAGGCTTTATAATAGAAACCAGAGAAGTTTGAAGCAGAAAACTTACTTACTTTACATAGGTGGGGGATTAGTCCATCTTCTCTTCATCTCGGATTTCCATCTAACCTCTTTAAGTTTCCCATCTAATCCATAGTCTCTTTCCATCACCAGGTTTATCCCCTCCTCTGAATACCACCCAACACCTATACACAGTATTCCTTCTTTGTTCACATCCACATATGCAGTCACACCTCCAGGTAGCCACAAAACTGCCACATCTTGCATATCCACCATCTCTTCCTCCCCAAAATAAACAAGATTCTCCGGCAAGCTTCTGTTTTTAAGGTTTTCTGTGCATAGATACACGTAAGCTGCACTTTTGCCTTCCTCTAGTGTGAGGTCCTCACCATATATAGGCGTAGCACTCATCTCAAATACCTTCCACGACCCACTCAGCTCTGATGGTTGGACTCTTTTCCTTTGAGAAAATGGCACTAAATCCAACTCAAACTCACTGTCAAGTGAATGTGGAACAAGAATTAACACAATAGGTATCGTTGTGCTTCAAAGACAAATAGGATTAGTTTTCAGAAAATCAAGGCAATCAACAAAGCATATTCAGAAAGCTTCCACTAAGTTCAAAATTTTGAAATGCAGATTTACTTGCATTTTGACAACCATTAATGCTTCGCAACCAAATTATATTTTGAGACAAAGTAAAACAAAACTTATAATTTGAAGAATATGCCAGCTATCAGAAGAAAGTGAGGCGGGCAAACATGTTCCAAATATTCAAGTCACGAAGGATACCCTGTATCAGGAATATTGGCTGGACTAACCCATTCCTCTTCATAAACAGCAACCCTCATTATTTGGATATCCGAACCCCCGTTACTGAATTCTATAGTATGCACCACCCGCAATCTTTTGTGGCAGCCTTTAACTAAACACTGCAGGAGAATCAGACGAATATTTATATCCGCTGAAGTACAGACTAATCTTATGTGATAATTTAGTACTAGATGATGCAGCAGAATTACAAAAGGATGAGGTGACCACTAATAATAAAATTTCTCACAGCAGTTGTCATGAAATAGTCAGAGTTATTTTATGTTATAACTTATATGTAAAGGTATAGATGGTAACTAGGAGAGCAACAGGGGGTAAAGAGTAAACAGCTCTCAATGAAACGAGAGATCCACAATGCGAGATGACTACAAAAGTAAGATTCTTAACAGGTCAGGGTATCACAGGAGGACAATGTGGTTTACATACATTCAGCATCTAGATTTTCTGCCAACTCAATGCAATAGGACATCTTCAAGACAAATAGAGAATATTATTTGGTTGCAAATGCAAAATCATTTTTCATCAGCATCCTATCATTTTCTTCTATTTGTTTGCTCTACACCCTTGATAGAGGAAGCAACATCTAATCTGCTACTTGCCACTTTTAGTTAATATTTGCAAATTATTATAAAATTTTAAAATAAGCAACAGAAACAGCACCATGGTAAGTAGAACATACTTGTTCAAACTTGAAAGTTGGGGAAAGGTAATATTGAGATTCATCAAATTCACCAATTGGGATATCCACTGGGCCTCTCGAGTAAGATCCATCCTGAAAACTCATTTCTCAAACTTTTAGATAAAAACTTAACCATCCTGCACATACTATGCGATAGAAGAACATCATTTGGTCATGGACAACACATATCATAATTTTAGTTTAATGCCTGATTTAATCTCACCTAGTTAAGTTTCATATAGCAAATACTGAAATATAGGAGACTACATATCAGTTTAAAGCAAGTGATATGAGTGGTACCTCAAAATAAACAAGACCAGCTTCCATCCCCATGACATCTTCTTCCATGACATCACTTTTTCCAAGGTCAAATGATTCAATTTTTGGCAAATTAGCACCTGCTGATACTCTGTCAGATGTTTCCTTCGTGACAAAAGATACATCTTGTTTTTTGTAACTGAGACTACCTTTATTATTCCGTGTTTCACCATAAGGATTCAAAGTAACCCAATTTATTTTCCTTTGTATTTGAGAAGTTAGATCCCCGGAGGTAGATGGTATTGCCTTAATATGAGATAAAGTATAGCAGTCAAATAAGTTCTCATTTTTGCTCCCAATATCTACAGGCTCCATTTGAGCAGTGATGGGAGAATATATGGCACCCACTCCCTTCCATATCCCACTGACACTACTTGCAAACGTGTTCCATGCAGGCCTAATGACAGGTTCCTGCACCACTACATCTTATGAAATGACGAACAAGGAGAGTCAAGCTCAATTAAATCAAGTAAGAAGCATACCATTTTCTATCAGTTCGAGGAATTCAAATTCACATACACACACACAGACACAAATATATTTATTTATTTATTTCTCTATCTTCATTGTATTAATTATACTATAACAAAATGTACTCCAAACCTGTAGCATGTTAAACAAATACAATATTTACATGATTAAATTCATAAGAAGCGAAATGATATATAGAATATCATGGAATCACATTTATACAAGTAATAGAGAGAGTATTTAGGAATTAGAGGGGTGTGAATCGGTTGAACTAGCTCACGAGCTACCTAGGATCGGCTCGGAAAAAACTCAAACTCAACTAGGTGTATCTCTGAGTGATGAGTGAAGCTTGAGAGTGAGCTACTCGAGCTCGAGCTTTAGAATGCTTACTTGCTAAGCTCGCGAGCCTTATCGAGCTCAAAATCCGCTTGAGCTTGACTCTAGTTTTGAACTCAAGCTAGTTTTGCGATTTGAGCTTGATATTATTTATATTTTTGCCTATCAATCTATTACTTATTCAAATACTTACACATTATATAAAAAATTAATTTTTTCATTAAAAATAAAATAAAATAATCTAATTGAGCTCGAGCTTAAAGATTTTCGCACCAAGTCGAGATTGGTCACACTTTGGCTCATTTACAACCCCAGGAATAAAATCAGAATCAACTTCAATAACCTGATAGTAGCAGATATTCACTGCCACATGAAACGAGCTTGGATTATACTAACAAAAGTTTTCCATTATCACAAAGTCCTCTGCAAAAGTTGAACTGAGACACCGGATGGAATGACATAGTGGCCATCTTCGTGAGATTTTGCACACAGAGCATCAATTGAGTTCGAAATACTTAGAAGAAAATCTCAGCTAATCTGATCAATCTAATCCGATTTCGATCAATAGATAGAGCATATTATTTCACGGTATCACCCAAGACCCAAGTAAAACACTAGAAAGAAAAAGCCATCTGCAAGTTCTGAATATAAGCAGATATTCGTTACCTGCATCTGTAAAACGGTTTCGACTTCCATCAACATCGAACCCGAAACAAGAACTCTATCACCTCTCCTATTTACATTCCTCACTCTCTTCCCTCCCCTTTTTCTCCTCCTCCGCGTCCTATTCTTTTCCTTCTCAGCCTTAGCCACCTCGTTGTCGATACTCCACACATTCTCCTTCCCCTTCGCACAAACCTTCCCTCTCCTACGGTCATCCTTAACATCCTCCCTTGGCCTACCGTCAAAATTACAGGAAACACAAGGATAGTATCCGTTCCTATGCGTTGGAGAATAGGAAATTGAGCGACGATCGAGATGATTCGAGAGGAACTGCTGCTTCTGGAAGCCTTTCAGGAAGATTCCACCGCTGCTTAAGGCCTTGCAAGCATCTATACACGGTGATTGCATCGCTTGAAAATTGGGGGCTTTTTGAATGCAAGGGTTTTAAGATGAATTAGTTATGGCGGATAACGGTTAAAATTATCCTTTCTGCATCATTTTGTTCGTGCAACTCTAACTAAAATCCTTGTGAAAAAAGAAAGTATATTGTTCTGATATTCGTGCGACTTAAAGCTTGGGTTGCGATGCACCGTCCACGTAGGCAACTCCGTGGCCAACAGCAAGCATGCATGAATCGATAAAAATTAAATTAAATTCGGATAAAATGTATGCTTTCCTATCCAAATTCATTTCCTATAAAAATCTTCGAAAAATGTAGATTCGTTTATATGTGTGACAAAACCTTTTTTTTTCTTCTTTTTCTGTGCGCTTGTTATGCCAAGATATTATTTTAATTTTATAATGACGATAGTAATGTCCCAATAAAAACCCTGAATCGGGAGACCCAAGTATTATTAAGTTCAATAAACATTTTTGCTAAAAAAAAAAGTTAAATAAACATTATTATCCGTGCATTTATTTCTATTACCCGGGAGAAAATAAAAAAAATGGAATATTGAGAAAATGTAGAGCATGAAGAATTGCATGCGTGACTTGATTAAGTAGCATTTGTTAGAAGGTGAATGATACTCCAAGAATAGCTAGCACTCCATGATCTGTAACTAACAAATCCTGAATTATTAAAAAAAGTTGAGTTTAGTTAGGTATCAATTGGGAATTAGGTTGTGGAATTCCCGCCAACCTGCAAATTCTCCTCTCCCCTACAAACCACCCGACTTTTCAATCACTCTACCTCTACACGATGTCGTTCTCTGAGTTTACACGCCGTGCAGTTGATGAAGTCAGGAACTACCTTAGCAGAGACTGGATCTATGAAGTTCCATTATTTGAAGAAGTAACGCCATTCCTTCGACTTCACCTCACTCAGGTATTCTCAATATTTTCTTCTACGATCATTCATTTCTTTTAGTTCGATTACATGAATAACATATTAATTGAAAATGTGCGAGTGCATGTAAACTGAAATTGATAGCATATTGTGTGGTTTCTTTGTGGATTCATTTCCTATAAACGCGATAGAATTGTGGTTTTACATAATATCGTATGAATATGCTGCTTCGCAAATCTTGGAAGAAATCGGAAGTCTCCTCATAACTCGCAATATCATAAGGTGAAATATGACAGGACCATAATTTCAATAGGTGGTTCTTCTCTATTCTTGCAAGTGATTGGAGTTGGTATTTTTCTATAAAAACCAGTAGATTTGAAGCATGTATATGGTATTCTCCTATAAAATCTAGCCGATTTGAAGCATATAATTGGTAGTTTCAAATAAGACTTTGGCTGATTTTTGATCAGCTTATGGTCTCAGTAGATTTTCTTTCCAGCATAAATTTCTCCTTGTTGGTTTACAATTATTGTGATTTTCAGTAATCTTATCATGCTGTTTTGATCATACAGTTCTACTTTGCACTGGTGGTTGCATCAGTTAGTTCAGCCATTGGATCCTGCTTATATCATATTGGGATTATCGGGTGCCCTTTTGCTGTGTCTGCTGCCTGTGTGAATTTTATCGCCTTCTATCTCAGTCCCCAGCAGAGCGAGGTTCTCTTCAAAATTTATTTAGAAAGTGTTACCAGCTATAATTTTCTTTAAATTAATTTTTTTTCTCTAACAGTATATGAGGCCTCTTTCCTTCATTTTCGGTGCATGCTTTGGAGGGTCTACAATTACTCCTTGGGTTAGCTGGTGGCTTGATGTTGATACAGGGTAATTGATTCAATTATTGAGGAGATTAGGTTTGTGAATACATGAATTTTTGCAAACCTTTATTTGTAATGTTGCATTGAAGAGATATTAATGTGCAGTTTTATAGCAAGTACACTGTTGGCTAGTTGTGTGGGCTTCGTGTGCTTCTGGGGTTCATCGAAGTGGGTTCCAATATATGAGTTCACATATGTTGTAACTCTGGTGCTGTATATCATTCTGTTTGTGGTGAGCTTGTTCATTACTTCAACTGTTTTTGGCGGCCACTCTGCTTTGTGGAAGTATCGGGTTCGTCTTGAAGAATGCCCTTAATTTGTCCATGTATAAGTTGATTTAAAAAAAAGAAAGCAACACATAAATAATTACTATTGTGTTGATGCATGCAGTTGCAGGCATATATTTTCCTTGTGGCGTATATGGCGTATCTGATGGATTTTAGTCAGTTGGTGGTGGTGAAAGCTCTTAAAGGAGACAGGGATCATGCGATGCATGCAGTTTGCTTCTACGCTCTCTCTCCAGCTTTTCTTCTTCATGCAATCAAGTGTTTGTCAAATTGTATCGATGATTATTATCATTCGTTACATGATAGAGCAAATGATTGGAGCTCTAGAGATCGAGCTAGGAGGTGACACACACACTCTCTCTCTCTCTCTCTCTCTCATGGTATATTGCTGAGATTCAGCTCAATAGTATCTTGAAACTGCGTCGTCGTCTTGTGATATTGCATGTAAATAGTGATTGATTAGTTGTTCTGACTGTTGCACAAGACACTATGAGATAATAATTCTACTTTCATATATATGCTTCCAAAGCTCCATACAAGCTCGCACTATAGATCATGGGACTCCCGTTTTGAGTTGCACTCAAAGCGCCAGTTACACGAAGTTGTTTGAATAAATAATAAGTTGAAATCACGCTCAACTCCTTATATAACTTTTGTTGTTTAATACTCAATTCCTATATAATGACGCAATGTTTGCTATAAGGTCATCCTGAAAAAGGAAACCAAAATACAACACATACACACGCAAAAATTCTCTACTAAAATATTTTTTCAAAGTATTACGTAATTTTATTTATATTTGTTTGTCTAGTGTCTATCTTGAGCAATGGAGTTCGAATGATTACCACATATCGTAGAGGTTTGAAAATCTATGTCAACCGTGAACCATCTCCATCTTATTTTTAATATCAAGCAAACATGTGATAGATAAGTAATTTTGCCAACTTACTTTTTGTTATTGTTGGAATGTATATATGTGTCTACAATTTAAAATTAATACAAAATAATTATTCTAAAATCCGTTGGGGGTTTCAGGTTAGATAATTCCCGCGCAGTTACATATTTTCCTCGAGTCCCCAATATACCCCTGCAAACGCAAAATTACAATCGCTTATAAACAGTTTGTCTTCTCTTGTCCCCTGGCTCTGAATCATCACTTTGAAAATTCCAATCGCTCTACACAATGAATTTATCTGCGGTGAGACGCCGTGCAATTCATGCAGTGAAGAACTACTTTCGTAGAGACTGGACCATGCAGGATATGCTCCACGTTGATGGAGTTTCGCCCTTCATTCGACTTCACGTCACTCACGTATATTCCTCTTCATCATTTTTTTTTCTTTTATAATCCAATTGTAGTTTCTTTTCTGGCGATTTTCAACAGAAAAGTGAATGTGGTTGCATCGTATCGCTACCTGTTTTCCGATTTCAGAACAATCCGTGATTTTCTTTCGTCTTTTCCCTCTTTTTCCGAATATCCAGTTGAAATTTTACAAGAAAAAGGAAATCTGATCGGTTGGAGGATGATTAAATCGTTTTCTTTTGTCAGTTGTAATTTGAAATTCAACAATTTAGCTAGTACTTTCATTTATGGATTTATTATCTGAGAAGAGTTGAGGCGATTCTTGGTCAGCTTATGGTCTCAGAAGAATTCATTTCCAAAATTAGTATATAACTGCCGGTTTAAACTTTTAGCAATTTTAGTAATTCCTTTGGTGCTGATTTGATCAAACAGTTCTACTTCACATTGATGTGTGCTTCGGCAAGTTCAGCCGTTGGATCCTGCTTCTACCCTACTGAAAATACCAAGCGCCTCTTCGCCGCATTTTCTGCCTGCGTGAGCTTCATTTGCTTCTACCGTACTGCCCCATGGAAAGAGGTATTCAGATCTTCAACTCTATTTTAAAAACTTTAACAATCTAAACTATTTTTCTGTAACAGAACAGAAGATTTTGTCTATTGATGCTGGGTGCATGCTTTGGATGGGCCATCGGTACTCCTTTGTTTGGCCGGTTTCCTGGTGTGGATACAGGGTAATCTCAACTCAAGAAAACAAGTTTATTCAATGCAGATTATGTTTTTACTGTATCATAACATGTGAATGATGATGTTGCGTGTGAAGTCTCGTGGCGACTACATTGTTGGCTAATTTTGTGGGATTCGCGTGCCTATGGGTTTCTTCGAAATGGAGCTCCATGTTTGAGGTGGTGTATTTTCAAGGTCTGGTGCTGAGTATTCCTCTGCTTCTGGTGTGTGTGTGCGTTGCTTCAGAATATTTTGGCGGCTACTCCGCCGAGTGGAAGTTTCTGGTGAGATTAAGATATGGGATTGTTTTTGATAAGTGAATTAATTCATTATGTTGAGATGAATGAACTGTGCTTGATGTGCATGTATGCAGTTATATTCGTTTCTTCTGTGGTATATGGCGTATGTGGTTGCTTACAGTCAGGAGGTGGTGGTGAGAGCTCGAAAAGGAGACAGTGATCATGTGAAGCATGCAATCTGCTTGTACACTGATTTTCCAGCATTTATCATTCATGTAAGCCACCCTCATTCTCCTGATCCTCTTTCCCTACCAAGCACTATTCAAGTCCGTACTCTTTTCTTGTAGCAGCTTATTACACGGAGATGGAGAAGCTTATGATTAGCATCTTCAAACTCTATATTGTTGCAGAAATTCTATCATCATGTCATCTGACTGTAATGTGTACACTTAATGAATGCTGATGGTTGTTTGTTGAAAAATGATGTTCAATTTGGGTGGAGAATTAGCTTTAGTTCTATACTTCTATTTCTATACGCGTGTGTAGTGTGAATCTTTTATATTCATTACCTCACAATAACTATAGAGTAGTCGATGTCGTCTCAAATAATACCGAAAGTATTTCAAAGTTTGAACAATCATAATTCTATAATTTTTAAACCAATTTTCGCATGTAATATATTCAATTAAAGCTCTTTGCATGTTCCTTCATCAAAGAAATCAAAAGGTTTTTGCATGAAAATATGGTCGGAAAATAGAAAGAAATTATTTTTCATGCACATTTTAAATTAAATTTAATATCAAAGAAATCATTGGAACGCCTAATTGATAGCTATTAACATTTGATTGATATTATAAATCTCAGAATAATGAACTTGTTGGATGTTATAAACCCTAAGTCGAACTTTAAGATGAATATTTAATTTATTTTTTGTCCATCTTTTTCCCAAAAAAAATTAATGCATGAATTAATAAATATTATACACAAATCTTTTACATTAATAACATGATATGCAGTAGAATATGAATGTTATTCGCACGAAAGTATTTTCTTCTTCTATATCAAATGATGGATGAGATTTATTTTCCTTATATTCTAAGAATTTTTTTCCTAAAAGTGGGTTACAATATTAAATTGGGATTGGGGGTTCGACCATGACTGTCTCACCCACTTAGGAGTGAAGAGTACGGTTAGACTATAATATTTTTGATTGAACGCATAAAACTCTTTTCTATGATAAGAATACAAAAGCATATATAAGAAAATTTAAATATGAGATCTTCTGTACAATATATTGATCAAACAAGTATCATATAAATTCTAATAATATCCGTTCCACACCACATTAAACCATTTGATTGAAGTTTCTTTCACGAATCTGATGGGGACTAACAGTTGGCATTAGTGTGAAGGGGCTAAGCCCGCCGCTAAACCTATTCTTTTGACACACACAATAATTAATCGGCGTTTCCCCTGAATACAAGGTTAAAAGTACAAGAATCAAGAATGTGTGTAGTAGTGATTAAGATGCATGATTCCCTTATTTTATTAGAAATAATATATAAATTTATTAATACATATTTCCAAATAAAAATTTGTATTACATCGTCTACAAATGTATTCAAATAGACGTACCTACTACTCATTTATATACAACTCTGTTAAAAAAAAATGATATTAGCATTATGTTATTACCTCACCCATCCTTCGTTTATTTAATCTAGTAGTTTATGGTATTAAAGTACATTAATAAATAATGATTACATTATATTACGATAAATAGTATAAAACATAGGGGTGAGAAATAAACTGAAAAAATCGAAAACTGAACTTAACTGAAAAAATTTCGATTATTTCAATTTAGTTTGGTAAAAATTTTTCAAAAATTTCGATTTTCGATTTTCAATAGATTTTTATTTTTGAAAAACCGAAAAAAATCAAAATATTTAATATGTATTGTATGTTAATTTATATATAAATATATTTATTTACTTTATCCCTTATTTTAAAACATTTGATGTTGGAGATTTATAATATATATTACTGATTTCAACATACGTCTTTCAATAAATATTATAAGAATTAAAACTCTTGTATTGATTAATTAAGAATATGATAAAC
>AYJT01005680.1:0-10123 GCA_001278415.1 Ocimum tenuiflorum | reverse complement strand
TGTTTCCCATCTCCTCTCGAGAAAGAAGTGGGCTATTTCTCTGTGAAGACAGAAGAAGTTCCCACCATTCAACCAATACCTTGATTGAACAATGAAGGAAGAAAAGTGGGTTTACTTAAACTAAAATATGTGCACACATACATGTTTGCCATTTTTGTGAAAATCCTCAAATGCAATGTTTACGAATTCAATGTGTTGGCCTGTAAATATTTTGCATGCTTATCTGTCTATGATGATAATCCAGCTCTGAGATTCGTTGAGTAAGTTGATGTTCCAGCTTGGAAGACATTGATTATGTGCACACGTGCCATTCACACATGTAGTGATTTATGAGGTGACTGTGCACAACGACTAGAGTGGAAATGTCTGCCCCCTAGTCGGTTCTTGTTTGGAAAACAGATAACATGGCTTTGAATTGCGCGCGTAAAATTAAATGATTTTCGCGTTCATGGTTCTTTACTAAAACCCCCATGATCTACATGTACGAACAAACAACACATTCATTTTATGAAAGCATGTTTTCGGCAATGTGCCCACTGAGTGCTTTTGTACTCACGCCCTGCATATGTTTTCCCTATATACAGGTTGAGAGCTGGTGGAGTTGGAGAACGGTGAGATGGAAATAATTTGAGAATGCAAAGCCCTTGAATACATATCTCCAGATGGGCATTCCACCCACGTTTCTTTTTGTGCAAACTCTAGAATTTTTATGTTAAGAACTTAGACTTAGAATATGTTGGTTCTCTAACGATCAATGCTACATTCATTTAATCTACATTGTTATTGTTTATGTCTCCTTCAATATCATGTCTTCTAAGTGAATGATCACAAACCTTTGAGTAGCATCCCGCATAGGCCCTGAGGCGGGGCGTTACAACTTCAGCGAATTTGGGGAATTCTGGTGGTACATTTTCTTATTTTCAATAAAAAATGCTATTGCCCAAACTGCCTTTTATGTGAAATTGCTATCCTAGATATCCATTCCCCAGCGCAAACTTGCTTGGTGGGGCTTCTAGTTTATTCCCGAGCTTATCATTGGGATCAAGAGTTGCAGAGCCTTCTGAAATTGTTCATAATCTTCCCATGCTTCCATTGTTGCCCAATCTCAAATTTCCATTGGAATTTCAAAATATAACCAACACAAACTGGAGTTGCCAACTCCGTTCTCACCTTTTCCTGAAAACCATAGGAAGGTCCTAGAAAACATCATTCTTAAAATTGGAGTTGGATCGAACAACCTACTGAAAAAGAAACAAAAATTAGATATTTGGTATGAAGATGAACGTGATTATCTTTGGATAGGAGTGCGTAGACATGGAAAGGAAAATTGGGAGGCAATGATAACGGATCCAAAGTTGAAGTTTTCTAAGTATAAAACAACTGAGGATTTGGCTGCACGATGAGAAGAATAACAACTAAAGATCCTGGATGGGCCAAGGCTTCCTGCACCAAAACCAGTTATACCTCCTAAGTTTTCTAATGCTTTGCTTTCTGGGATTTCTGATGGGATGATGACACAAGCAATGTACGGAGCTTGCTCAATGGAATGCTAGCACGGGCATCGTATGGTACAAAATTTAATGGGTCTTTGAAATTTCATTCGCACATGTTTGACATTATATTTGGCATTTCTGGTCCATCCGCAGCACCACATATAGAACCATCTGATCCACTTGTGAATTGGTCTGCTAATAAGTTCCCAACCAAGTTTTCACAAGATTTTTTAGCAGCAAACAACAAAAAAACATTTGCTTCCATCGGTGCTCCTATTGGGTCACCATTTCTCGGGCTTAGGTTTACTTTTCAAATTTAATCCGAGATGTATTTTTTCAGCATTCCTTAAATGTCCTTAGAGGTCAAGGAACTTTAATGAATTTGGGGAATTCTGGTGGTGCATTTTCTGATTTTCAGTAAAAAATGCTATTGCATAAGCTGCCTTTTATGAGAAATTGCTATCTTAGATATCCGTTCCCCAGTGCAAACTTGCTTGGTGTGGCTTCTGGTTTATTCCGAGCTTATCATTGGGATCAAGAGTTGCAGAGCCTTCTGAAATTGTTCATAATCTTCCCATGCTTCCATTGTTGCCCAATCTCAAATTTCCACTTGATATTTCAATATATAACCAGCACGAACAGGATTTGCCAACTCCATTCTCACCTTTTCCTGAAAACCATAGGAACGTCCTAGAAAACATCATTCTTAAATTTGGAGCTGGATCGAACAACCTACTGAAGAAGAAACCAAAATTAGATATTTGGTTTGAGGATGAACTTGATTATCTTTGGATAGGAGTGTGTAGACATGGAAGCAGAAATTGGGAGGCAATGATAATGGATCCAAGGTTGAGGTTTTCCAAGTATAAAGCAGCTGAGGATTTGGTTGCACAGTGGGAAGAAGAACAACTGAAGATCCTAGATGAGCTAGGGCTTCCTACACCAATACTACTTATACCTCTAGGTATGATCCTCGCCACGAATGGAAGTTTAGATCGTAGCTCAGGACCAACACAGAAGCAAAACAATATTGCAATTGGTGGAAAGCGAAGGTGCCACAAACGAAGGTTGAAGTTCGTTTGATAAGTCAAGTTGAACTCCTTGATGCATCGAAGGAAATTCGACAAACTCACAGTAGTTAGAAAATAACTCACGACTTTTTTATTGATTGAAAAACTAAATATAAAAGTTTACAATAAAGCCTTTATATAGGCGTACGAAACCTATCTCTAAAAGAAAAAGATAACTCTAAATCTAAAAAGATGACAAATCTAAACTAATAAAAGATATTCAATCTCCTAATGCAATAACAATGAAATTCGTCCAGGTCTAATAAAACATGTATAATAAAAACATGAGAGAAACGTGGCCCAATCAATTCTTCATCACCAAATGGGCCTCTTGGATAATTCTTGAGCCCACACCTCTTGAATCAACATATTTAGCACATCCTTGAATTTCTTTGCTCTTGTTGGGGTCATTGGCCCAACAGATACTTGAACTGGATCACGAACCATCGAATCTCGGACCTCATCACCTCCTAAGTCTTCTAATGCTCTGCTTTCTGGGATTGATGATGAGATGATGACACGAGCAATGCATGGAGTTTGCTAAGATGGAATGGTAGCACGGGCATTGCATGGTACAAAATTTAGTAGGTCTCTGAAATTTCATTCGCACATGATTAACATTAGATTGGGCCTTGTTGGTCCATCCACATAGAACCATCTGATCCACTTGTGAATCGGTCTGCTGATAAGTTCTTAACCAAGTTTTCCCGAGATTTTTTAGCAGAAAACAATGAAAGACCATTTGCTTCCTCTCGTGCTCCTATTGAGTCACCATTTCTGCTGAACTCACTAGGCACTAGTTGCTTGGATTCTCTTTCTTTGGAGCAAAAGCTGAAGCAAAGAGACGCGACTAGAATGAGCATATTACCTGGCCTTAATAATCCAGGACTGCTGTTTGTTCTAATCCAGTTCCTGACCATAAAAATGATCAAAACCTTTCCAAGTCTAAAGGAAAGGAAGAGGTTGTTGGATGCACATCTCAAAAAGAGAAACTACCTCATTGGCTTCGAGAAGTAGCAAATGCTGCTGTACAAGAATACATCCCACGTTGTGCATTATAATCTTCTGCAGATGTTAAATACAAGGTTTTCTCCTGTTTCGCATTTGGTCTACAATATTTTTGGTCAAAAATACTAGAAACCCTGGCGTTCATTGTAGTTTTGAGTGTTTGTTGATGACAGCACTTCTGCTAAAAATTATTCATGGTTTTCTTAATTCTCGTAGAGAGTGGAGGCAGTTTCTCAAATGTTGAAAGCTCAACTCGAACATTCATTCTCAACTCAATAAAATCTGAAAAAAAATTAAGAAATCAATAAGAACAGAAATTCTAAAAAATTTTAAATTACACAAAACTTATTACCTTGTATAGCTGGCTCTAGTAATCTATACAAGTATCTCAAAAATTTAGACAGCAGGACTCTGTATACTAGTGCGAGTGTGAGTACTCATCTAAGTACAACTTTCAACTTGCTCTCCACTTGCTCCCGCACTTTCCACTACACCACAATTCACACAATCAAAATTTTCACAACATATTAAACAACTAAGTTTTTTCTGGAAATACCTGTAAATCGTTAATCTCCTCATCAGTAAGAGACCTTTCCATTGACCTATATGCTATCCTGTAACAATGACTCGTCATCCCTTTCTTATTGGTGAAGTTGTCGATCAATTTCACCTGCCAAAACGCCAGCATTCACGCTCATATAGCATCCCCAAACAACTTCATAGACATCTCAACCCTTTATATTTAGAATTTTGGATCCTAAAAGTGTCATATTTGTCAATCTACTTACTCCAGTGTGAGCTACAACTACGTGGCTTGAATTAAAGTTATTGCAGTCTTTTGATCAAGATACCAACATACCTCCTCGACGAGATCTCCAGCAATACCTCTAACAACTTCACATAGGTTGTTTTCAGTAAATGAATCACTGATCCAGAAACTCATATCCTTATAACATGGAGGAAACTGCAAAATTTGTTTTAACCAATAAAAAGAGTTATGTACGTCCTTACTAATCATAGCTAATAAGTTTGGTGTAAATGTAAATTCATAAATATTTTTCAGTGCCAAAGGCATACCTTGGAAAATGGTTTAAACTTAACACCAAGTTGGCCTTTGGAGAACTACAAAAAAATGTTATAGAGCATTAAAGTGTTGAAGATTCAAACAGTATTTTAAAGATTATGTACTTGTGAAGTAAACCGCTCATCAGTACTCCAAAAAAGACGGATATCTGGAATATCAAATAAAACCATAGCTAAGCGCTCCAGTCCAAGCCCAAAAGCCCAAGCAACATTGTCAGTCCTACCATTTTTCTTCAATATTTCTTGCTCCATCACACCACAACCCAACACTTCCAGCCATTTTTCCTAAATACTTGAAATAAAATCAGTGCAAATTCATCGTAAAGCATCCATCAAAATTCATATCTATAACTACCAAAAAGAAACAAGACAACATCCATGTCAAATCTCTAGTGTGTTTTTGTCAGACGAGAAATGTAGCAATAATTTACCTCATCAGTAACATGTATAAAATACTCAAGGGAAATATCCTAAACAGACAAAGACTGTGACTACAAAAGTGTGCCTGAGATGGTAAGGTGTGTCGCAAAATTGGCTGACCGCCTCCTACATGGTGAGGCATGCAAATTCTTCGAGGCAAGGTGGAAGGTGGAGGCACCCACTTCAGACCGAAGCGCAGGAGGCAGTGGGGCCTCATGTGTGTGTGGCATTTACATATTTTACATATTTTTTTTACTTAAATGATATAATAACATATAGAAATTGTATCTTTTAAAAAAGAACATATAATAACAACAAATGTAAATAAGTAGAGATCTTCAGAATATTTTTTTAAGCTAGAAACCTTCCAAATCCTATCTTTGTTAACCTATCTAGATTCTATATAATAAGAAAACAAGCAGTCCTATAAACATATCTCTTTTACTATAGCTAATAAGGAAGAGGGTGAAGATGAATTTTAGAACCTAGGAATATTAGAAAAATAATTTTTTCGTTTGCTTTATTTTTATGTTTAGTTTTAAACCCAGTATGAAGGATCAAAAGATACATCCAGGGTTAAATTGCCTTTAACCAATATTTGCAATATAAAAGATACCTGGAAGTAGATCTCCAATTCAAATGAGGGATTGGTGAAGGGAAAATATGTGTCAATCCAACGCATTTCCACGCCGCCTGAGAAACACTTTAATATCAAAGGTTGGGATATTTTATTAATCAAAGGACAAACAAATCTACCAATATTTTTAACTTATGTTACAAACTTGAGAAAGTTATATTAACTGGCGAAAAAATCTACTGATCAATTGAAATCCACGATCTGGATATCATTTTCATGTTCCTAAAAGACATGAATATCACCAATAACAGTCTATATGAACTCTATAACCCTCAGGACTAAAACAGTAATAATATCTTTCCATTCAGTTCCACGTTTTGCACGGACATGACAACTGACAACAAAATCTTTTTCCTTGCATTTTCTCTTCTGACTCTAATTCCTTCTAAAACAGGAGAGTTTAATACTTTTATTTATTTTTCTTTTTTGATTGCTAGGGATCAATAGTATCTGGCTTTCCACATTGTGGAAAATTTTGCATGATAACAAGGGTCTCAATTTCTTTTTCTAAAAAATTAAGATGAATACTTATTTAAATCCAACTATACCAAATAAATGGCGCGCCAAACCCTCGAGACATTTCTTTAGATCCTCAGCTGCATATAGAGTAGCATCTGTACCGGATCCCTCCCATTCAGCTGGATTAAAAACTCGTACACCTTCCATCTGAATGTTATACACCAAAGCATCTTCAATAATGTGCAATAACCAGAAACACTGGAGCCACAAATTATCCACGAATGCAAACCTGATGAAATACAGGGTAGTGGGTCGCATCTATTGAATCTCTGCGGTAAACATCTCCTGTGACAAGGAAATGAGTGTGCCCTTCCCTCAGTAATTCAGCCTGATGTGCACTTGTATGGCACCTCAACACAGTTTGAGAATCTATGTAATATGTGTCATTGTAACTCCTGCTTACATGATCAGCAGGCACCAACACATCATCAAAGTTCTGCAAAAATACAATAATAGATCTTTTACATGCATCAAACATGATTAATAAAAACAAAAGTCTAATTGGATCACTCAACTTTCTGGTGACAGGATAAAGAACAAGAATATGTCATAAATACGCGAGGCAAGGTCAGCAAATAAGGTTTCACATTAGTAAAAAGTTTGGATCCTGTGTATGCATCTCAAGTAAGTGAATCATTCAGTATTTTAGTTTACACTTAGTTGCCCAATCCGGCAACTCAGTCCATTATGTGTTGCTGTAGATAGGCTGTTATGTTAATGATATATGTGATAACTAATCATATTTTTTTCGCAATTAGTTTTAATTTGCAGGAAGATTTCAGAAAATTTTCATAATTCAACCTCATAGAAATGACGCTTGGAAAGTCCATATTTTGTCTTCGATTTGTTTCGTAACTATACATCAAAACTTATGAATGACACCCTTATTGAGCTTATAGCCATGCGCTTGGAACCGCATATTCCTTGCCAGCCAAAGAAAGTTCGCTGATCGTATTTAGCTCGTCAATAATTACCATCGCTTCCAACAATTAATGCAACAAAAGGAGCACGCGGGGATCAAACGACGTTGAATTCAATAAAAGAAACTGATTCTATGTCAAAAAGAAAATCTTAATAAATGCTCATAGAAACTGAGTCCCTAGTTGATGTGTTGAAGAAACCAACATACCGCTTTAACAGAGACTATAGGGCATAAATCGTCGAACTTGGTAAATTTATTGGGGTAGTTGGAGTCGAAATAGTCAAAGATTGCATTCTTGAGTATACTGAGGGGATGACGATCCCTCCTATGCAGCTGCAATCCAAGCTTTGAGAAAATTGAATCAGGAACATTGTTCGTCGGATCATCCTTCACAATTTCTGCACATTCATAAGTATAGTAATCAAATCTCCATTGAATCAATTACTCGAAGATTGAATCTGAGCGTGAGTGCAAATTTTACCATCCCTAGACACTTTGAGGCCTCCGAGTTCGAGAAGCGTGGCGGAGATGGGGTGCCTCGAGGTCTTGCGCGTGCGAAGTTTATCTGAAGAAAAATCGGCGGAGGCGGTGGAGAAGGGGGAAAGGCGTAGGGCAGAAGTTAGGGTCCTGCTATGGCGGATTAAAATGGAATGCTTGACTATGGTGGCGGAGTGAGCCAATGAAGCCATGGAAGCTCAGTGTTTGCTCCCAGTTACAGTTACAGCGGCTGGGTGTGGTGAAGGATTCGATTTGTTTGGATAAGCTAATTATTAATGGGCCTTCTCGGCCCAATGGGTCGATGTTACCCAAAAATACTCAAATTTCATATATACGGTATCATGTAATAGAATACATTTAAAATAAAAACTTATCAATATATAATAAGTACAATGTGTAATTCGTATGAATATCATACATAATTTGTAAAAATATAATGTATAGCATTGTGGCTATAATAAAATTTGAAACTGAGGGTGCGTATAAGTATAAAATTCTTTTTTCAAACTACTGATTGAAATGAGAAGTTGGGTGCAGACTTAGTTATAGAAAAAACCAAAATTTATCTTACATTTATCACACTAAGAGCTGTTAACACCGATGAATCCTAAATTAGAGGAGTACTACTGCAAGAAGGTTAAGCAAAACTTGGATTGTGTTTGTTTTATTTTCCATATACACAATCCAAGTTTTACTTAACCTTCTTGCAGTAGTATTCCTCTAATTTAGGTTTTGTCGAGTAGACAAGTAATTTGATTCATTTATAACACTTGTAAGATATAACTAATTGTCTCGAAATTGTGTTCAACAGATGTCGGATCCTGTAAATCTTGTGGGATGTGGAGTGAAAATACGGGGTGTGCCTCCGGACAAGCAAATGCTTTCAAAAATTTTCCCACATTCTGCTTACTCTGCAAGAGTGAAATTTTGACATGCTTTAAAAGCAAAAAATTGTCCTTTAAAATAATTGAATTGCAAATTAAATACTTCTTATTTTATTTATTTACAAGAGTTACAGATTAAGTGATTGTTATGTTAGATTTACACAAAAAGTTAATTAAAAATTTATCCATACTTATTATAAAAATATCTTAATTCTTTTAAAATATTTATTTATATTTTATTCCTCTAAAATATTTATTTTAAACGAAAATGATGTAATTACTTTATATATAATATATTATTAATTTTGAGATTATCTATTTTTCAATTGTTAATAATTAGATTTCGTAAGATTTGGTATTCTTAGTAGAAAGGCAAAAACTTGCGTTAGACCGTCTAAACGATTTAGGCAGATTTAAAATATTCATTTTCACCAATCTAAATTCATGCTCGTCCTGGATTCTAAATCTAAATCATATCCCTTTTGGGTTTTAAACCAAAATCCACTTAAATTATTTACACGATCTAACTAGATGTCTCCTCTAAGAAGTTGGGATTGTAACTGAGTAATAGACTAAAAGTTGCACAACTTTTATTGATATTGAGTGATATAAAAAGCTGCATATCTATTTAATTATAAATAAAATTAATGATTTTCACGAGAAATAGTCACTTACCATATTTATTATATATATCTGTTCAACTTTGCTTAGATACTCACTTTTAGGAAATCTACCTATCTTTTGTATTAAGAATAATAATTACTTAAAAAATAATTACCCATTTTCATAAGAATTAGTCAACCACTGTTTTTGTTATTGATATACTGAACTCCTTGTAAGGTGCCGATTTTGATTTTAGTGAATATCACAATGTGCAATTGCATGTTTTGATTTTATCCATGACAACCGTTCCAATATAATGATTTATAATTATATATTTTCGCTATATCCATAATTAATATACTAATAATATAACTTTAAATTTAAATAATATTACACAGTAGATAGTTAGTTACATTAGATTAGGAGACAAAATACATATCACATAAGCTATTCACAATTTTTTGTGTACAAATAAGATATACATAGATTTGGGTTGTGAATATGATTTATCACACAAAAAATTACAAATATTAGATACGTATATCCGAAAAATAAATTACAGTAAAAACTCTATAAATTAATACTCACGGGAACTCCAAAATTTATTAATTAAAAGATTTATTAATTAATCGATAAATTAATATTTTATTTTATAATAAAATATTCAATTTACACATATGTTAGGAATAATATGTAATTTTGATAATGACAAACACCATTAACATAGGATCAATAGACTAAAATGTAATCTTGTATAGGTTTATCTTTTGTAATAGTTTAGATCCTGAAGAACTGAAGATCATAACGATGGGATCAAGCTATGAGACAATACAGCTGACAGCAACCAGCTGGAAGGTGAAGGACGATCAGCTGGATGCTGAAGAAAATCATAGTTGAAGAATGTTCACAGCTATGAATGACCAAGTTGTAAGGACTACAGCTAAATCATCACCTATAAGGACTGTAGCCGAGCAATCAGCTGTAGG
>AYJT01005679.1:0-15956 GCA_001278415.1 Ocimum tenuiflorum | reverse complement strand
CTGACTCTTGATCAACTGACTGTCACTTTGAAAATAAAGACAAGAGCTAAGTCAACCTTAAAACATAGTTGCAACTGAGGTTAAGTAGAATGTCAGAAGTGACAAGACATACAAGCAGAGCTGACCAACCACCTTGTACCTTAAAGGAAATCGACCCTCGGTTATTGTCCGGCGGAAAATAACTTTATCCTACCTTTCAGCGGATAAAGAGGAAGAAAGCCTGCTTCAAGTACAAGCAACGGCTCCATTTTCATAAGCCAAAAAGGAAGAATTTGTCTGTTGTCTCGCAATGATTACTATTCAAATTCTTCCTCTATAAATAAAGGAACAACTCAAAGGAGAAAAAGTTAGACATGCACACGATCTGCTATTCTCTCTCTAAGCATTCAAACTCTCTAGCTCACTCTGAGTCCTTAACTCGAGACCATTCCAATGGTCCGAAGCTTTCAGCTGAGGACACTGAGAAATTCCTTGATAAATTTCCTTATCAAAGAACCACTCACACGAACCAACCTCGTTCTTGAAGGGAACTAAAAAGTTCAAAACTGCCCGATCAAGAAGCCCAGAAGTCTCTAATAAAGCTTCTACGATTAGCTGTGCCTGCGACCGAGGAAGACGAAGTCCTCCGTCATAGAAGAATCTTAGTTGTAAACTGTGTTAACACACCGTGCATAATGACAATTAGTGGAATTCTCTTCATCTGAAGAAAGAGAGGACGTAGGATATTTCAGATCCGAACCTCTACATATCTTGTGTTATTTACTGCGTTTTCTTTTATGATAAGTTTTAAAACCCAGCTGCATACAGTAGTTGGAGTATATATTTGAATCAACTCTAACCTACTCGACAAGTTAAACATATTTCACTGTCTAGCTGACTTGATCTACAAGTCAACTAAGATTATTAACTCATGCTCACTAAGTTTCTGTGCCTTTAACATTGATCAGTATTCTAATGCTCCGTTATACAAGATTACCTCTGATTTCAGACCGACAAGTGGTATCAGAGTAGTTGGTTCAAAAGACTGACTGTCTTTGAAAACACTTCGGACCAGATTTAGTTTTCCAAGTTTTTATTCTTGTTGCAGCAGGTTACAGATGACATCTACCCGGCTTCCAAAGTTTTCTGTGAAAACTACACCAGCTCATCTCCTCAGCCAGCACGAGGATATGTGGCTGGTGATTAAAGAGGGTCCCCAGAGAATCCAAAAAGTCAACACTAATCGTATATGTCCCGACTAGCCGGAGTACATCGAGAAGCCCCATATAGAATGGACTTCTGATGATAAAAGATGACATCAACTAGAGTATCTTGCTCAAGATATTCTTTTCTCCACGTTAGAAGAAGAACATATGAAGAACGTGGAGAAATACGAGTCGGCCAAAGAAATCTGGGATTTTCTTGAGGACCTTTGCAAAAAGTCAGAACAAATCACTCGCAACAAGCTTTAGGTTTGCATGGAAAAATATGAATCATTTGCCATGCTAAATGGGGAATCTATTGTGCAGATGGAGGTCAAGTTTAACTCTATCATCAGTGAACTCACAGCCTTAGGGAGAACCCACCCAGTTGCTGAGATAAATGCAAAGATCTTGACACGTATGCCAAGAGAGGATTGGTTCGTTAAAGTAACCGCTTTGAAGGAGCTAGATCTATCAAATCTTCCCACCAAAGATGTGTTTACTTCTTTGCAAGCACATGAGTTTGATCTTGCTCGGATGAACAAGTATGAGGCAAGGAAGGATTCCCAGTAGCCGTCGAAGTTGGAGGATGTTACTCTTTTCGTAAAGAAAAAATTCTCTCCGAGTAAGCTGCAGAAACCCAAGTTTATAGCTTCAGTAGCTGTAACTGTCGAAAGACCCCCAGCCTCAACTGAGAATAACCCAGCCAGCACTGTGCAAGAGCTGGAAGATCAGATGTAGATTCTAATGAAAAGAGAAAGCCAAACTCATAGCTCAAGCTGATGAAGAGAAAAAGTCGTAGTTATCTAAAAGACAACAGAGAACCAGTTTTAAATGCAACTCCCTTAACCATTTCAAATTTGATTGCCCCCAGGTTAGTGAGGAGGAGAGAGCGAAGCTCAAGAAGAGCTTCCAGAAAAGGGTGTCCAAAGCTTACGCAGAAACCATGCTTTCAAGAATGGACATGCCAGATTTAGCATATGACGATGAAGTTGTGAGATGGATTCAACCAGCAGTTCAGAAGATGATGGGGAGCACCTTGTCGCATTCATGGTTGACATCCAAAAAGAAGCTGAAACCGCACTCACCTCAGCTAAGGGTGGGGTAATTTTAGCTTCTCAAAATTTACATGCATATAGGCATGAAATTGAGGACTTGGAGTCATGTCATTCTGACTCTGAGGATCTGTCACTTGAAACATTATCAAAAGATTTCAACTATATGTGCACCCTCCAGAGCAAAATTTCGCATGAAAATGCAACTCTGAAGGAGAAATTTTAAAAGATGACAGCTGATCTGGAGAGTGTTCAATCACTACAAGCCGTCATAGAAAACCTTAAAGCTAAAAACTTAGCTCTCTGAGCTGAGCTGACAGCTTTACGCAACAAAAAACTCGAGAGATTTAAAGCATTTGATTAGCATACAAAAGTCATGCACAAAAAAATGTGGGTTAGGACATGACTCATCAAATTCGAATGATAAAAATGTTTCTTGCATCAACAAAGGCAAGGAGAAAATTATTTTTCTCCCAGCCCAAGCTCAAGCTGGCCAGTCATCCAGGTTAGCTGCAGCTCCCAAGGCTGCACAACTCAAGAAGAGTAAGCTGACTGAAAAGCTAGCTACCTCCTCCAGAGCTGTAAAGACGAGCGAAGCTCAGCCACCTAAGGCACCAGTCATACATAATCCCAGTTATGCAAAGGCTAGCTGGAGACAATCCAACTTGCAAAAGCCAGCTGAAAACACCCCAATTCTGCAAAAGCAGACTAGAGACCCTCAACAAGTTGAAACCTTCCAAAGGAGAGACTCAGCTATGCTGAGTACAGTAAGCTAACTGAGAGACCCAGCCGACTAGGACTTGGATATCAATCCAAGAAGTCCAAAAAGGTTGTCTGAGGGTCAGAACCTCAAGGGTATGCCAGAAAGCTAGCTCCAGCTAGAAATATGGCTGAAAGATATATCTTTCATGCACATGCACATGTTACAAAGAAACATCATAATCGCATGTTTTACAATATTAAGATGAAAAAGAAGGCAGTGAAAACTGCCAAAGAGGAAACAAAAGTAAAAAATCAAACAAGTATGGATCCCTAAAGGGTTCATCAATATGGTAACCCCTCTGGATCCGAAATAAAAAAATGGGTACCATAATCATCAAACTCTGTAACTGCAGGTCACAGAAGACAAAAGTTAACCACAAAGAAAAAAAAGGTGTCTCAGGATCATTGACAACAGCTGCTTAGGACATATGACTGGGATCAAAGAAGTCATGATAGAAATCAAGCCTTTCAACGGTCCTTTAGTTATCTTCAGGGACAACTCCAAAGGAAAGATCGTAGCTGCTGGAAACGTTCAAATCAATGGAGTAACCCTGAATGGTGTCTCACTCATGGAAAATCTTAAACACAACCTGGTGAGCATCAGTCAACTTGGAAAAAATGGCTACAAGACGGTGTTCACCAAGAGTGAATGTCTTGTCAAAGATCGCATCTCTAGAGAAGTGGTTCTTCGAGGACTCAGAAAATGAGGTCTCTGTATCGTGGACTGGATTAATGGAGTGTCCAGCTCCTGCCTTGTGTCAAAGAGTTTTTCAGAAACCAGTTGGTTATGGCATAAGAGGCTCAATCACCTCAATTTTAAGACTATCAACCATCTGGTTAAGCACAAACTGGTAAAAGGTCTATCAGCTGAAGGTATGAAGAAAGAAGGGATTTACGGAGCCTGTTAGCTGGGAAAGCAAACAAAGGCATTATTCAAGGGAAAGACAATGGAACCTAGCACCTCAAGGATCATAGAGCTCCTTCTCATGGATCTCTTTGGTCCAGTTACACCCCAGTTAGTTAGAGGAAAAAGTTTTACACTGGTGGTAATTGATGATTTCTCAAGGTATACCTAGGTCGAGTTCCTTCGAAGCAAAGCTAAATTAAAGATGGCCCTTCCAGAGCTGATTCTAAAAGTACAGAATGAAAGAAATTGCAAGGTGATAAGAATCAGATCTGACAATGAAACTGAGTTTTGCAATGGTCCAGTCATGAATTTCTGCGCGGAAAATGAAATAACCCATGAGCATTCAACTCCAAGGACGTCGTAACAGAATAGGCTGGCAGAAAGGAGAAATAAAACTCTGAAGGAAGCTGCGAGATCTATGCTATCCGAGGCAAATATTGGTCAAAGCTACTGGTCTGAAGCTGTCAACACAGCATGCTACACTCAGAATCACAGCTCCATTAAACTACGATTCAAAAAACCGTCTTATGAGGTGTATAAGGGTCATAAGCCTTCTCTAACTCATCTACGTGCTTTTGGTTGTCCATGTTATATTCACAACAATGGGAAGTCCAAATTAAATACTTTCTCGCCAAAAGCTGATGAGGGAGTATTCCTTGGATATGGATACCCCTCACAAGGCATTTAGAGTATTTAATAAGACAACCCTTCTTGTGGAAATAACATGCAATGTTATTTTTTATGAGTCCATTTTAGTGCACAGGAATACTGTAGAGCTGAAGTCGAACTGTCCAGAGGCCAATGAAGCTAGGATTCAGCTGGGGAACACCTATGGTGTGCAACTAGCTGAACTAGCCAGGCTTAAAACTGGAATCACAGTTCAAGTTCCTGCTCACTCTGTCGGAATCCAAACGATTGAGAATGTCTGTGATGCTAGGGTTCTAGCTGAGACCTTTCAAAACACATCCATCGCTTCAAGTTCAGCCATCGGATCGGCTGATGGAACCCAACTTGAAGAACAAGACCTGTATAAAGAAAATACAAGGAAATTTCCAGCTAATGATATAGTTGAGACATCAGTTGAGGAGAATTCAGCCACTGGAACCCCACTTCTTAGAGGAAAAACTGAGAAGGAGACAGCCACTGGAACCCCAGCTCTAGGCGAAAGAGCTGAGACAGAGGTAAACCCTAGAACCCCAGTTCTAGAAGAAAGAACTGTGATGGTGGAGATCCAGCTCGACAATCTTGTCGATATCCTAGTAGCTGCTGCCCCCTCAAACTCAGTTGCTGATGAGGAAATTTCAGTTGAGGTCCTTCGACCACCTCTGTGGTTGAGAAACCATCCAGCAGAAGACGTCTTCGATAATCCAGTTGATCCAGTTCATACCAGATCATGGAAAGATTCCTTTACCTGCTTCCTATCTTAAATCGAGCCTCCCAAGCTGAAAGAAGCTCTTGCCTCGCCTGATTGGATCACATCCATGCAAGAAGAACTAGCAAAGTTCGTCCGCAACAATGTTTGGTACTTAGTTGATCGACCCTCTCATCATCTAGTAATCAGAACTAAATAGGTCTTCAAGAACAAGAGAGACAAAAATGGCAATGTCACCAGGAACAAAGCCAGACTAGTTGCTAAAGGCTATGCACAATGTGAAGGCATAGACTTTGAGGAAACTTTTGTGCCAGTTGCCAAAATTGAAGCTAGCAGGCTGTTCTTAGCCTTCGCAGCTCATCACAACTTTCTTGTCTTTCAAATGGATGTCAAGAGCGCATTATTGAACGGGGCATTGAGTGAACAAGTTTATGTGGAACAACCACCAGGCTTCGAGCAAGGAGACAAAGTAGATAGGCTAAGGAAAGCTTTGTATGGATTGAAGCAAGCTCCTAGAGCTTGGTATAAGATCCTGTCTCAGTTTCTGTTGAAGAATGGATTCCAGAAAGGGAAAATTGATAGGACTCTCGTCCAAATTGAGGATCATGGAAACATGCTCCTAGTGCAGATATATGTCAATGCCATCATCTTTGGGTCTAAGAATCCAACTTTCTGCGAAAAGTTTGCCCAGTTGATGCAAAGCAACTTTCAGATGAGTATGATGCGAAAAATATCATACTTCTTGGGACTTCAAGTAAAGAAGATGCTCGAAGGAATTTTTATTAATAAACAAAAAAACACCTGGGAGCTGAGTAAGAAGTCCTACCTGGAAAAAGAAAGATGTTGAAAATTCCAATGAGCACAAGTGCCCAACTGACACTCGATGAAGAAGGAGAACCTGTAAATCCAATGGCTTACGGAGGTATCATTGGATCCTTATGATACCTTACAGCCAGCCGTCTTGACATTTGTTACGCAGTCGGAGTATGTGCTAGGTTTCAATCAAATCCCAAGAAATCGCACATGGATGCAGCTGTGAGGATCGTCAGATACTCAAATTTAGATTTTGGAGGTTTCAGAATTGATCAGGAAAACACCAGTGGAATCTGCCAGTTCCTTAGTCACAAGCTGATCTCATGGTTCAGCAAGAAGCAACACTCAGTTGCCATTTCAACAATTGAAGCTGAGTATGTTGCTGCCGGTAGTTGTTGTGCTCAAATGCTTTGGATCAAGCAGCAGCTTGAAGGATTTCAAAGTGATGACTGAGGCAGTAGCCATTTTCTGTGATAACAATAGCGCCATTGCTATTACACAGAATCCAGTTCATCATTCAAGGACAGAGCACATAGACATCCGACATCACTTCATCAGAGATCATATCGAGAAGAAAGATGTGTCTATCGCCTATGTGAAGACTGAGGATCAGTTAGCTGACATCTTCACAAAGCCTCTTCAAGAAGGAAGATTCAAAGATTTATGTATCCAGCTTAGCCTCTTAGAGCTGGATATGATTGCTGAAGAGGATTAAAAGGCTAAAAATAGACCGAGTCCCAGCTCTTAGCTAAAATATTTTCGAAGATCGCAAACTGAGTTCCAGCTCTCAGTTGGATTGCTAAAAACTAAGTCAAGGTGTAATATATGCCTAAGTGGAGAAATAGTTGAGTCCCAACTATCAGTTATAACATAATTATTTTAGTAGAAGTAATCAGTTGCCCAGCTCTCAACGGATAGGCTATAAACTGATTGAGGATACTATGAGTTAATGAATTGATCACACTGAATGGGACGTTCATTAACAAATTAGCTGTTTGATAGCCTACTGTTGGATTAGTTTCAGCTAATTAGTCCAGCTGATGATAAGAACTGAGTCTAAGCTCTCAGTCGAAGGAGATCATTAATTTGGGGGGAAAGACATCTTAAATAAAGGAATGTTTGTCTCTCCACATTTATTTCCCTCGCTATTTTGGAAATAAATTCAAATTTGAATGCATTTAATGCTGCATCAAATGCTACTATGGTATGCTAAGAAAATCTCCCAATCACCTGATGCCACATGGAAAGCAGAAGGCATGATCGACGTGCCTAGCCATGCTATTCAACCGCCTTCTTACATGACATCATTCGGTCCATCCCAGCCATCAAATCCAGATCTCCAAATCGAATCTCAGTTGTTGAAATCTTTTTCCTTAGGTATTTTAGGAAAATGGCCATGCATGATCATCTTCTACGATCATTTGCCTTTCACTGAAACTCCTCCCCTTCCTTTCCTTTCCCAAATCCTAAAACCGCTCAATATGGCCTCCTCTTCCATTGATAATAACACCACCTAATGATGTTTCAGGTCTTGGATTGAGAATTTTGAGAATATCTTAAATTCTAAATTGAGAATTCAACTTTTAGATCTTAGATTGAGAATTGAACTATCTTTCGAGGTCCTAAAACGATAGTACTCCATAAATTAACTACTTATAGAAAATATATTTTTTAAAGTATTGTTTGTATATTAGGTATTACACAAATACAAATAATATAAAATATCAAAATAACATGCGTAAAGTTTGAAGATAGTCTTCGTTAATAATTGATGGGTTAGCTACACATGTTAGAAAAAACAACTCTAAATCCTAAAGAAAAAATTGACACATTCTATTTGTGATACAATTTCAATGTTATTTACTGTAGTTATTTATTTATATAAATTTTAAAATATGAGCTAAACATTGATTCACAGGTTGAAAAAATGTGATTTGTAGATGTTACAAATTTTCGTGTATTTTGATTGATGTCAAACACCATTAGTGCAGTTAATTAGTATAGAACTGATCTTAGATTGTAATATGTATAGGATTAAATTTGTAATCGCTTAGGTTCGCGGAGAGCTGAAGTTGGAAGAGTTTAAGACTTGAAGGTTATGAAGATCAAGTTCTAAGCTAGAGACTAATACTGTGGTGATACAACTGACTCCTTCAGTTGTGAGTATAAAGTCCACAACTGATCAATCAGTTATGATGAACACAACTGATAGTTTCTCATGACTGACTAGCTGACAAAAAGAGAGACAAGAAGACTCCAAAGCTAACATCTAGATCAGTTAACTATCACTTCAAAGAAAAGGTTGAAAGAACTAGTCAGTTCTCAGACAACCTTAAAACCCAGTTGTCTCTAGTGCAACTGAGATTCAAAAGAGGAATGTCAAAAGTGATAAGACGTGCAGCAGAGCTGACCTACCAAATTGTAACATAAAAAGGTAGTCAGACCTCGGTTATTATCCAGCAGATAAAGAGGTGAAAAAGCCTACTGTAAATGCATCCAGGACACTATTTTCAGACACCAACTTTGAGGGATTTGTCCGTTGTGAGACAACGAATACTATTCAAATCCCTCGTCTATAAACAGAGGAGTCAAAGCAAGAAAAAGAAGTTAGGAATTATGATTCATGCACATAGATTCTAAGCCATCTGCAATCTAACTCTCTCAAACTCTCTAAGCCATCTTTCGAGTTCTAACTCGAGACACAATCCGGAGATTCAAATATTTTAGCTAAGGATTTGAGACGTTCTCAGATATTTTATTTGAGATTGAAGAGAAATAAAATCTTCATCTACAGATCAAGAAGCCTAGGAAGCGAATTCCAGTAAAGCTTCGAAGATCAACCGTGCTTGCGCCCGAGAATAGAAGAGATCCTCCAAAAGAATCTAAGTTGTGTTCAAACGCTATGTACAATAAGGACTAGTAGATTCCCTTCTCGAGAGGATGTAGGATTGTTTATATCCGAACCTCTATAATATCCTATGTCATTTACAACTTTTATCTAAATAGTTGTCTAAGTATTTGAAACCCAGCTACCAAGTAGTAGCTAGAGTATAACTGTCAACAAACCTCAAACCTACTCGATAAGCAAACACATTTTCATTGTGACAAGTCAGCTAAGATAAAATTTGGGCTTACCATTTCCGCAACTGTTTCATTAAACTAACACTTTCGCAGAGCAACTATCTCTGATTTGGGATCAACAAGTGGTATCAGAGTAGTTGGTCCAAAAGATTAACTGTTTTTTAGACACTTAGGACCAGATCCAGTTTTCCAAGTGTTTGTCTTGTTGCGAGCAAGTTATTTGTAGATAGTAAAGATGGCATCCACCAGACTGCCAAAGTTCTCAGTCGAGAATTACACAAGCTGAAGGAGGAGAGTAAAAGCTCACCTCTTAAGCCAACATGAGGACATGTGGCTGGTAATCGAGGAAGGTCCTGTAAAGATCCAGAAAGTCAATACCAACCGCATTACCCCCGATCTGCCAGCGTACGTTGATAAGCCTCATGCAGAATGGATGTCTGAATATAAGAGGCATCATCAACTCGAATATCTGGCCCAAGATATTCTCTTTTGTACGCTTGATGAGGATCTAATGAAGAACGTGGAGAAATGTAATCAGCCAAGAAAATCTGGGATTTTCTTGAGGACCTATGCAGAGAACCTGAGCTTATAACGTGCAACAAACTCCAGGTTTGCATAGAAAAATATGAGTCATTTGCTATGCTAACTGGAGAATCTATCATGTAGATGGAGGCTCGATTTAACTCCATAGTTAATGAGCTATCAACTCTTGGAAGATCATATCCAGTAGCTGAGCTCAAAGCAAAGATCTTGTCATGCATGCCAAGAGAAGATTGGTTTGTAAAGGTCACAGCTCTCAAGGAATGTGACCTGCCAAAGATTCCGACGAAGGATGTGCGCGTCTTCCTGCAAGCACATAAGTTTACCTAGCTCGGATGAATAAGCATGAAGTTAAGAGGGCTACAGTAGCCGTCAAAGCTAGAGGATGCTTCCTTCTTTGTCAAGAAAAAGTTATCACCCAGAAAACAACAAAAGCCACAGTATACAACTCCCATAGCTGTGATAGTCGAGAAGTCATCTATATCGACTGAGAAAACCCCAGCAAGCACCGTTCAGGAGCTGGAAGAGCAGATGAGAGTGCTCACAAAGAAGCTTGAGAAGGCCAAGCTAAAGGCTCAAGCTGTCAAGGAAAAGAAGTTCGACAAAGGTGCAGTTCCAAAGGCGACAACAACGGACATGTTTTCAATGCAACTCTCCTAATCACTTAAAATTTGACTGTCGGTTGGAGAGAAAGAGCGAGCGAAGCTGAATAAGAGCTTCCAGAAAAGGGTTTCCAAAGCCTATGCGGAACCCATGCTGACAAGGATGCCTAACTTTGTATATGATGATGAATTCGACTCCAACATCAACTCCGATGATGAGGAGCAGCTCGTAGCCTTCATGGCTGACATCAGAGAGGAGACTGAAACTGCACTTACCTCAGCTGAGGATGAGGTAATTGATCTCTCTCAGTTATTGCATGTGTTTGCTTATGAAAACGAAGACTTGGAGTCATGTCATTCTGACTCCGAGGATCTAACATTAGAATCTCTCTCAAAAGATTTTAAATATGTGTGCCTGCTGCAAAATAAAATTACTCATGAACATGATTCTTTAAAGGAGCAAGTTTTAAAACTGACATCTGAGCTGGAAAGTGCTCAACCACTCACAGCTATCATTGAAAAACCAAGGGCAGACTACAGTTCTCTCAGCTGCATTAGAAACCCTAAAATCCAAAAACCTCAAGCAGGATAAAATCCTTGCATCTTTTAACAGAAGTTCGAGAGATTGAGAGCGCTGCATCAATATTAAAAAATCATGTACTGAAAAGGGTGGGTTACGTCATGATCCATTCACTTTGATTGACAAAACTAATTTATGCATGAATAAGGTAAGAAGAAGATAGTTTTTCTCTAAGAGAAACCCCTAACTGGCCAGCCATTTAGGCCAGCTGCAGCTCCCAAAGCTGCACAGCTGAAAAAAGGTCAGCTCGCTGTAAAGCCAGCTGCTCTTCCGAAAGCTGTAAAGCCAAGGAAAACACAGCTACCTAGGGCACCAGCTACTCTTTACCCCAGCTGTGCAAAAGCAAGCTGGTGTCACCTTAGTTTTGCCAAGTAGGATTAGAGACCCTCATCGAGCCGACACCCGCAAGGGCAGAGACTGAGTTATGTTGAGTACAGTTGGCCGATTGAGAGTACCAATTGTCGAGGGCTGTGATATCAACCCAAAAAGTCCAAGATTAGTTGTTCGAGGGTCAGTACCTCGAGATTACATTAAAAAGCAAGTTCTAGCTAGGAACACAGCTATACAGCGTAACTCACACACACATGCACATTTTAGCAAGAAGCATCAAGATCGCATGTATTTTGAATTAAGAATGAAAAAGAAGGCAGTGAAAGAAGCTACCCAGGAGATCAAGAAGTTTAAAATAAAACAAGTATGGATCCCCAAAGGGTTCATCAACTTGCTGACCCCTCAGGACCCGAAGTAAGACAGGTACCTAAACCATCTTCACTGTGATTGCAGGTCACAGAAGAAAGTTGTCAGCCGTCAAGGTCGAATAAAGTATGGATATTGGATAGCGGCTGTTCAGGGCACATGACTGGGAACAAGAACAACATGGAAAATGTTATTCAAGTCAGCGGGTTGTCAGTGGTATTCGGGGACAATTCCAGAGGAAGAATAGTTGCTTCAGGCATCTTTAGAATCAACGGAGTTACCTCAATGGTGTCTCGCTGGTTACAAATCTCAAACACAACCTAGTGAGCATCAGCCAACTTAGAGAGAATGGGTATAAGACCGTATTTGCAAAGAACGAGTGCTATATTAGGATAAAATCTCCAAGGAAGTAGTCCTTAGAGGAATAAGGAGTACTGTACATTGTTGATTGGAACAGTGGCAATTCCAACCCTTGCCTAGTTTCTCAAAGTTCTATAGAACAACTGGCTTTGGCATAAAAGAATTAACCAGATGAATTTCAAGACGATCAATCATCTCGTCAAGCACAACTTGGTGGAAGGATTTCCAACTGAGGTGATGAAGAATGAAGGAGCCTACGGAGCCTGCCAGCTTGAAAAGCAGAGAAAGGTATTCTTCAAAGGAAAAGCAGTAGAGCCAAGCACGTCCCGAGTCCTGGAGCTCCTTTACATGGATTTATTCAGGACAGTTACTCCCTAGTCAGTTGGAGGAAGAGCTCCACCATGGTGGTGATTGATGACTTCTCCTGATATACTTAGGTAGAGTTCCTGCAAAGTAAAGCTGGGGTGAAGATAGCACTACCGGAGCTGATTCTGAAGGTCCAGAATGAAAAGAGCTGCAAAGTAGTCAGAATTAAATCGGACAACGTGACAGAGTCTTAAAAGTGGATCAGTTATGGACTTCTGTGCGGATCATGAGATCAGTTACGAGCATTCAGTACCGAGGACACCGTAGAGATTGGCTTTGCAGAGAGAAGGAATTGGATGTTGAAGGAAACTGCTACATCAATGCTATCTGAGGCCAACATTGGACAAAGCTACAGGGATTAAGCCATAAGCACATGTTGCTACACTCAGAATTGTAGCTCCACCACCCTACGGCTCAACAAAACACCATATGAGGTGTATAAGAGTCGTAAGCCTTCTCTAACTCATTTACGTGCATTTGGTTGCCCATGTTATATTCACAACAATGGAAAATCTAAGTTGAATACTTTTTCTCCTAAGCTGATGAGGGTGTGTTCTTAGGATATGGATACCCCTCTCACAAGGCCTTTAGGGTATTCAACAAGACAACCCTTCATGTGGAAATAACATGTAATGTTATTTTTTATGAGTCTACTCTAGTGCGCAGGAACACTACAGATCTTACTTTGAGTTGTCAAAAGTCGATGAAGCTGTAGTTCAGTTAGGCATAACTCTGGGACAACAGTTCAAGACTCAGCTTCCTCAGCCGGTGTCCAAATGGCTGAGAACGTTTGTGATGGAGAAGGTCTTGCTGAGACCTTAAGATTAACAAATCTTCAAGATCCAACTGGAGGTGCAACTGAAGGAGGGGGAACCATAACACAAGTTAGAGGCCGAGCCAAAGATAGCACCGTTGCACTTGATCCAATTCCAGTTCAACCCAGCCTACCTGAGGAACTAGCTGCATCATCGGCTGAGATGAAAAATGCCACCGAAAACCCAGTTCTTCGAGGAAGAACTGAGATGGAGGCAGTAATAGGAACCCTAGCTCTAGGCGAGAGAGCTAAGATGGAGGGAACTACTGGAACCCCAGTTCTTGAAGGAAGAACTGTGATGGAGGAGATCTAGCTCGACAATTTTGTAAATATACCAGTCGCAGCCGCCCACATCAAAGTAGCTGAAGATCAAAAAATTTCTATTAAAGTCATCCAGCTACCCCTTTAGTTGAGGAATCATCCAGCTAAAGATGTACTAGATGACCTAGCAGATCTAGTTCACGCCAGATCGTGGGAAGCATTCTTTACTGTAATACCCCATATAAATACTACTAGAAATATAGGTAGCAAATGATAATTTACAGGAATAATATGAGATTTATTTTCTAAAGTTCATATCACTCATTTTATGATTAATAATTATAGATAATATCATAGGATTCCAGAAGTGGTCACGGGTCTAAAATCGGACGAGTACATCGAAAGTTATCGCGATTTAAAAATTTCCCGGGAATTTACCAGATGATGATGTCACGATCTAAAATACGGAAAAAACCTGAGCTGTTAGTAAATCATAAATTATCAAACAATAATTAATTACAAGAAAACATGTTCGACCGAATCAAAAATCGGATACTCGAAAGGTCGCGTATTTGATTGGAAACCATAAAACAATTGTGCTTATGTCACCTATTTCGTCCTTATTCTCCCTCCCTCTCTTATAAATAAGAGGTGACCCCTCTTCATTTTCACACTTCAAATTCCTAGAAGCTCTTGCAAAATTATTTCTCACGCTACACTTAGAAAATTTCATTGAACCTCAATCTTCGGAAAATGTCAAAATCGAAGGGGAATCGAGAGGGAGTGCTAACCATCATCACAAATCGGATTTATACTTTTTTCAAGGTGAAACCCAGAACTCTCTTTACTCTTCTAATTTCAAAAATCCTGATGATCCCATGTTAGAAATCATGTTGATACTTGTTCATTCATGAGAATATCATTTCAAAGCTTAGTATTCCATCCATTGATGATTTGAAGCTTTAAACCCAAAAGCCTAGATTTTCACCCTTATGCTTTGATGCCCAAAACATGATTCAATGTTGTATTTGACCTGTTAGAACTCAAAGTAGTTGATTTGGAACCCATTGATGCCTTTATTGCGAGATTTGGACCAAAAACACAAAAATAACAAAAATTCCCGATAGTTTTCTGGGCACCAAGAACACACCCAGAAACTTGAAGATTGACCCTGGATTGACTCAACCCAAACACGTCTGGTCCCTCGATCTGAACCCCAATCCTTGATCAAACCTGGTTTTGACTCAATCCAAACACCATTGATTCATCGATGTAAACCCCGATCAATCCTCGATCAAACCTGGGACTCAATCCGAACACCTTTGATCTCTCGATCCAAGCTTCCATCGACCACAAGTTTATTCTCGACCCGAACCTCGATCGACCTTAATTTTATTTCTCAATTCGAACCTCGATTGACCTCAATTTTATTTCTCAATTCAAACCTTTATTGATCTCAATTTTATTTCTCGATTCCAACCTCGACCATCCTTAATTTTTTTCTTGATTCAAACCTCAATGGACCTCACTTTTATTTCTAGACCCGAACCTCGATCGACCTTAATTTTATTTCTTAATTCGAACCTCGATCGACCTCAATTTTATTTCTCGATTCGAACCTCGATCGACCTCAATTTTATTTCTTGATCGACCCTATCATACTATCTTTGATCCCACCAATCTGAACCTCGATCGACCTTAATTTTATATCATGATCAACCCGATCATGTTTTCATCGGCTCAATCCAATCCTCAAACGTTGGATTCCTCGGTCAATGACCCCGATCAACTTGAAACAATGTATATAACTTATCGTACATTCTATCCTTTACCCCGACCTTAATTTTCACCCTCATGCTTTTATTCCCTAAACATGATTCAATGTTGTATTTGACTTCTTAGAACTCGTAATTAGTTAATTTGAAACCCTTTGATGCCTTCATTGCGAGATTTGGATAAAAAACATGAAAATCACAAAAATTCTCGAGAGTTTTCTGGGCAACAAGAACATGCTAAGAAACTTGAAGATTGACCCTGGATTGACTCGACCCGAACACCTCTGATAACTCGATCTGAACCCCGATCAATCCTCGATCGACCCTGGTATTGACTCGATCTAAACACCTTTGATCCCTTGATCTGAACCTCGATCAATCCTCGATCAAACCTGGGATTAACTCGATCTAAACACCTGTGATCCCTCAATCCGAGCCTTGATCAATCTCAAGTTTATTTCTCGATCTTATCCTCAATCGACCTCACTTTTATTTCTCAACCCAAACCTCGATCAACCTCAATTTTATTTCTCGATTCAAACCTCGATCGACCTCAATTTTATTTCTTGATTCGAACTTCACTTTTATTTCTTGACCGAAACCTCGATCGACCTCAATTTTATTTCTCGATCCGAACCTCGATCGACGTTAATTTTATTTCTTGATCTGAACCTCAATTGACTTTAATTTTATTTTTTAATCCGAAAGTCGATCGACCTTAATTTTATTTCTCGAGTTGATCATACAATGTTGGTTTTGGCAACGTGTCCAGTGAGTGCTTTTGTACTCAC
>AYJT01005664.1:0-14130 GCA_001278415.1 Ocimum tenuiflorum | reverse complement strand
ATCACATTGGGAACAGAGTTTAAACTAATCAAGTATTTCCGAGCTTCGTTGCAATTTTTGATACTCAAGCTCAAAATCATTTTCTTCAACTTAGACTTTGATAAGCTCGAATTCCATTGTACTCATTATTCAAATATCGAAGAAGTGAAACAGAAGAACATTCTAAGTTAGCTTCTCATGACCACAATCTAAAACTTATAATAGTAAGATAAAACTAATTTTGTCACGGGCACACGGTACGCAACGTATATATATTATTTTAATAATTTATTAAAAGTTAAACTTGTTAATTAGTATAAAGTTATACGATATAAAATATAATAATTATCTATAAAATATTTTATAACAAAACTTTTTGGTTAGCTTATATAGCTCACGAAAAGGATCATCATATAAGGCAATTATATATTTTTGGAGGAAAGTTGAGGAATTGATTTAATATATGAATAGATAATTAAATTGATATCCAAATAATATGTAAAATCACAAATAATTGATTGTTAAATGCCATGCAATAAATTAGCCTTGAGTTATTCAATAAAGTCCGTGAACCCATTAAGTTGAGTATAAAAGCATGTGAAATTCCCTGTTATATATATAATGGTATTATACAATGTGTTACACAATCCGAAAAAATGATACGTATAAATGATTTATTGAGTTACATTATATAGATGATTGATACATGCAATGTACATGATTTATCTTCATTGTCTAATTGAGAATCTCAACTGATAATGATACAAAGGAGCTTGATCGGACTCAATTAAAGCTTTACCAATAACTTGAACTTAAAGCTGAACTTGATAAAATAGGAGTCGAATTCATTCATCTTTCAATCTTTTAAAGTAGCTCATGAGGTGAAAAATAACAATTTCAAATTTCTCATAGTAAAAGAATAATTTAATAATTTATTCATCACATGATCAAAGTGGAACAACCAAATCCTCCAAAGCTACAATTTTCTTGGACCAAGGCCAAAATAACCAATTGATCACACACAATTATAAATAAATAAATTGAATCCCCTAAAAAATAAAAATACAAATATTCAAATATATTTTGTTAATTCCTCTGCCCGATTAAACACGTCCTGCCAAAAATCACCATCAACTTCCCTAGTCAATCTCGGCGGAGTCGAACTCGAGCTTGCAAATTGAAGCTGAGAATCACTATTGCCAGCTGAGAAAACGCTACCGCCACTCCATTCCTCCGCCGCAAAAACCTCTGACCAGAAACTATCGGCAGCCGACAAATCACTACCGCCACTCCATTCCTCCGCCGGAAAAGCCTCCGGCCAGAAATTATCCCCCGTTTCCATCAACTTGTCTAATAATTCCGACATTACGTAATCGTCAACATCGTCGGAGCTGCTGTTTCCGGCGGTGGCGGTGGATGAGACTTCACTCAGTGAATAACCCGGCGAAGCTTCTTCCGAATAGTTCTCCACTTTCCGATCAGAATCAGATGATGATTCAACTTTTCCGATAACGTTTTCCGATTTTCCGGCCACCCTTTTCTTTAAATGAGTGTGCCAAACATTCTTGATTTCGTTGTCTGTACGGCCCGGCAATCTTGCAACGATGGCAGACCACCTGAAAAACAAGATTACTAATTAATATTTAAATTAAAATGATTTACCATGCTAACACATCAATATCTTGAAATATTTTTTGTTTTTTGTTTAAATCCTCGAATATGAAATATTTTAATGTGTCCGATCCTAATGTACGTACTATTCTACCACACTAGTAATCAAATTTAAATAATAATAATAGTAAAATTAAGTAATGGATATAAACATACTTATTGCCCAACTCTGCATGCAAATTTATGATCAATTCCTCCTCTTCTCTAGTGAAATTCCCTCTCTTAATATCGGGCCTCAAGTAGTTCATCCACCGTAGACGGCAGCTCTTTCCACACCTCAACAATCCTGCAAGAAACATTCACGAAGCCCGATTTTAGGGTCCTCTATTAGAAACAAAACAAATGAAAGAAGAACCCGGCCCGGTAATACTAGAGATAGATCATTACCGGCCCGTTTGGGAAGAGCCCGCCAGTTGTCGTGACCATTTTGGGTGACGAAGTTGACGAGAGTCCGATCTTCTTCAGCAGTCCACGGGCCCTTTTTCAGGCCCGCTTTCTCGCAGCATGGAGCCCTCACCATTGTTGAAGATGATTTCCTACTTTATTTTACTTTTTTGGATTCCTTTTCAGTTGATCAGTTTACAGTGTGTGTGAGAGAGAGTTGTTAACGAATGGATGGGACGATAACCAATGGAACTATGGGAGCAAATGCAATATCAATTTATACAGGTATGTTTGACTTGGGAAAATAGTGGGCCCGCTGCTCAAATTATTGAAGTCCCAAAATTTCATAATTATATTCAATAACGACAAATGAAAGAAAAAAGTATATGAGAAAACAAATTAAAGGGTAAAATTGGTCAACCAGGCGATACTTCGAGGAAGCGTCGGGTTTAGATTATAATTGGAATGGTCAAATAATGCGATGACACATTCATGCTACTTTAAAGTTTTAACTATTGGCGGTGGACAAGATCAATTCTTCTACTTTCATTTCTCACTGCGCTCAATCTCTCATCAAATTTATTCATTTTAATAATGGACGTTACAATCACTTTTGCATCATATATTATACGCTAATTCATATTTATGAATAAAATATGAAGTTAAAACATCACAAATTTTGATTCTGAATTAATCAATTTTAGTAACTGAACTGATTATTGGTTATAAAAATATTCTCCGTTAATGACTTGGTTAAAAATTTTCTGTGCAAGACGTTAAATCTTACGTGTCATCTACATGATACAATATTTTTGTAGTTTATTAACAACATAATTTTCTACATCATAATGATGGTTTTATTCCTGTTTTTCATTTGATCCATTATACTTTAATTTTTTTATCACCTCAAATGTTTGCGTAGGAAAAAGTGTAGAGGTTTCATTTTTCTTTTCGCCCCGGAACCCTCCAAAATGTCAGGGCGGGTCATGAAGTAGCTCAAATTATATTAATCCAGTCTTATAATATCAATGTTTACGGATAAGGTTGTTGACTGCACAATGAACGGTATGTCGTTTGGATTTGTCAAATCATTTTACTTAAATTTAATGTTATATTATTATTGTTATAATTTAAAGTTATTATTGATGTCATATCTATTTCACATTCTAGGAATAGTAGATTTAAAGATCGACTCAATTCTCTCAAATTATTTTTCGTATTGAAAAGGCAATAAAGAAAAAATGCATATATAATTTTCAGCATATGTAAGAAACATTTGAGGTGGAAGCCATGCATGCATGCTGGAACTTTAGGCTCAATTAACGAATTTTAATCTGAAATCCCTTAGTGAGGGATGGAATAATTAACTAGTATGTAGAAATTTGCAGAGTAGAAGTGTGTTCATGGATCTACTGGATGGCAAGTTGTACGACGAGTCAAAGGGTTCTAAGAAGTCAAACTCTACATACGAAAACTTGTGGAAAAGTATGAGACATTGACAACCAATTATTATATTATATTGGACGACAAAAAGTCAATGCACCTGTTTATTAGATTATTGTTTTCTCGCCTTTTCTTTTGTGAGAACTTGTATGTTGTTTCAATTAGCCTGAAAATCATAGAGATCTTTATATCTATCTGTTTTCACATTATATTTTTATCTAGCATAAAAATATAACTTATATTGATCTATTCGACTTCAAAATATTGTCTTAGGCAACATATTTTGGCACTATCTATTAATCAATCTTGTAAAAATCAACATACGAGACACTTGATCAATTTGAAATGCATTTATTCAATTATGAAAGAACGGCTTTGGATATATTAATTGGTCTACACACTCTCAAATGCACTAATTTAGATAGTCTGTCGACTTTTATATCTAATTTGGAAACCACTTACATGACATAGTCTCGTGTAAGGCATGCACGTCCTTTAATTTTCAATATTTATATTTACGTTTTTAAGAAAAAAGAAAGTTGTCTCACATGAGATTGTCTCATACAAGAATAACTCATTTGCTTTAGTTAGGTTGTACTTGGACAATGTACTCTATATGTAATGTAATCCTACTATTTATTTTATAATTAATATCAATACAATTTGAATACGATGATGACAATGACTGACAAATTGCACTAAATTAACTATTTTTGACAAACTCAATTTATGGTAGAGTGTCGGTGAAATTTAAATTTATGTCTTTTAGGCACAAATATTCCACTCCACTGATAGAAAATTTGAATTCTATTATTTTTTATTGATTAAAACGTAGTTGATACCTTCGACGTGCGATGGGTAAATTTTGTTCATGTACATTAAATCTCAAATCCATCCAGAATTAAGTTTGACAACTCACTTCTATAAGTATTGTTGGAATTTAAACCTGATATATTCAACCTCACGATAAACCACTTCACCGCTGAATATTATACGTTGAAAAAAATACTAAGACCAGCTCACCAACAATGCATTTACCCGTTCTATTTTTTTTAGCGAATTCACCCATTCTAATTTCTTAATGTACAACTGTAGTACGTCCATCCACTCATTAAACATTCCTATTAGCTTCATATATTGGTTCAGTATTGAACCAGCTCCTTAATTTATGACTACATTTGTGTGCATTGTGCAATCGTTGCACCTAAAAAATTCTGTAGCAGAGTTGTGGAATCTCACGTGTACTGAAATAACACATAATATATTTATTATTGAAGATATAATATTATTGTTGAGGTTCGCCATTTCGTGGATAAAATCACAGAGAACTTTTCATAAATAATTGCAAGCGAGCAAAGAATATTTGGACAAAAAAGAAAAACGTTGAAGATTGATGGCTGTTTATTTCTCAATGGTGAAATGCTTAAACCCCTCCTCGGAAGGATGAGGTCCTATTTATACATGAAGATTGGGTTTGTTACAAGAGTGGGTTAGTGGGTGATGCGTCTGGGGTCATGGTTTCGAGTTTCGTGCCTCCGCAAATATCGTGGAACCCACGTCGTCCGGGTCGAATTCCAATCTGGACTGGCTCAAAGGGGTTCGCCTTTGGGTCGATCCATGTTGGGCTGTTCTCCCGCTCGCTATGTGGGCCTTGCGAGCATCGTGGGTCTCATGCCCGAAGTTAAAATGCGGGTCTGACAATACCAGGGGCTCGCTTCGAGCCCGAAGTTAAAACACGGTCTTACAACACTCGGGGCTCGCCTCGAGTTCGAAGTTAAAACACGGGTATAACAACACCTAGTTTATTATTATTGAAGAAATAATATTATTAAAAAGGAATATATGAAAGTACATATTATCCGAAAGAGTAGATGCAACAAGTGTGCGAAATATTTGACAGAAACGAAAAATCAAAGCGTGCACGCCCAATTTGATTTTGATTGAACACTTTTTGAAACTTCGAAAAAGAGTAGTAGCCAGCTATCGACAGTGTAGTAATATTGAATTATTCCATTTATATTACAAGAATATTAGCCAATCCGAGTTGAGAGTACCCAAGAAAGGTCAACATAAATTAGGCATCTAAATTTTATTTTGGTCAACGTCTATTTTCCACGTTAAAATTATTGCAACTTGTGATTGGTGTGTTTCGGCGAAATTCGGAATTTATCTTTTTTTTTCTGAAATTTTATTAATTTATAGTATTCTAAAAATGGTTTTCAGAATCGCAAGAAACTAAATTTTCTGGATAAAATTCATTAATTCAATAGGGAGTTCAATAGTAGGGCAGGTGCGGGTCCGACGCCCGTGAGATGTATGATCCGCATGAGTTCTATTGTAGTCATGGAATTGGTGTGGATCCTACACCCTCGTATAATTCGCATTGTTTGGGGTAAAAAAGATTAAGCCTATTAAGAGAAAAGAAATGTTCGAAATCCAACTATGATCACGAGTTAGTTTCAGGTTGGAATCTCTGACTTGGCAGTTCAAATAATATGGAACCTAAATCGACTTGTCGTGCTAGCGTTTTGGGTTCGGTTTGAACCATTTTTTTTAAGTGCTTCATTTTATTTGCATTATTGGTTATTTATTACTAAATATTCTATGTTGTTGTTAAAAATGATTTAAAAAATCTCACACAAATGATAAATAAATTCGAACTTCGGAAATTATCTGAGTTATAATTAAATAAATCAAAGAGTATAAATTTTAATTTTAAAAATCTAAATCGGCATTAATTAATACCGTTTAGATTTCAGAAATTAGATTATCGTACTAGTTATTTCTTCAATAATACACCAAATTAAGTTGAAAATTTTATAACATTTTTCATTTGCCGGAGATTTTTTTTCTAATCATTTTGAAATTGTTTTGTCATGTAATCATTTTGGATTTTTCTGATAATTATTTAGTAGAATTTTGTTATGTTTTGTTCATAGTGATAATATAAAATTTGATAAATAAAAAAAAAAAAACTCATGCAAATAAGAAATGATAGACATAATCCAACTTGGGGATTCGTTCGAGAAATAATTAAATTTCTCGAAAAATGTAAATTCTAATTTATAAAATGTAAATCGACATTAAATCATTAATTAATCTCGATTTAGATTATGAAATTTAGATTCTCCAACATGTTTAGTTATTTCTTTAATAATTTTTCAAGTTGAAACTTTTATAGCATTCCTATGTGCATGAGATATTTTTATTGTAGCGCTAGCATTTTCTATTTGCATTACAATTAAGAGAATAAGTTTATATTTGCATTACAATTGAGAGAATAAGTTTATGAAAATGAATGGGTTAGTGGTATTTATAGGAAAAGGATTGGACAAACGGTTGTTTTTTGAATATAGAGTGGTTGAAACTGCGGATTCCAACATAACTTTGCTGACATGTCGTGATCTCGATTGTTGGATCTTTCCAACGACATTTTTTTTCTTATTTCGTATTACAATTGTGCATTAGTGGTTCTAGGCCGAATTGCTAGTTTGATGAAATTGTTTTGTTTTTTAAAAAAACAATAGTGGAACCGTCAATTTCGGACTAGCAGTTCCATGGGTTAGAAGTTCTGAACTCTAACCGGAATTGGCATGTAAAATTGAAGCATAATTATGGTTTGGAATTGTATTGTGTCGATTCCGATTTTTAACTGAAACAGTCAAGCCGGTTTAGGGGTTTCTGATTCTTTTTGGTCACCACTATCAGCACCTAATTGAAGTATAATCGAAGTGACCCATGAAGGGTTCAAGTTAGTGTAGAACCAAAGACCAAGCAACACTAGAAGGTGTCTACGAAAGGTAACTGATCGCATTATCATTGTAATTGTGCAATTCTCTCGTAGTATACTATGATCATAATAACCTATATATACAAGGAAATGACAAATTCTTTCTCCTAATCAACGCCAAGATTTCTTCACGCGGGATGCACATTTTGATTCATCACCGAAGCTTCCGACATACTCATCCATGGAGTCATTAGATTAAGCTTTGAATCTATAACTCTTTATGAGTTGTTTGAGGGTCATTTGCACTAGTTTTAAAAGTCTCCTCAAGTTACCTACGAGAATTCCAAGAGGGTATTCGAGGATGGTCTTCAAAGATGGTCAATCTTTCAAGCATGAACTAATTTTGTTCTCCAAATGAACTTCTTTGTTGTTCGTTCTTGGGCACTTCAAGTGGCTTGGTCCATCTCTATGTAGGCTTTCGATTAGGTTTTGAGTAGTCTTGATATTTGAGTGTCGAAATATTTTATCCTCATAATGTGTCCTGTGAATTTGTTATGATTTTATTATGCGTACTTCTTGTAGCTATTTATGTTTTTATTATGCAGTGAAATTATGAAATTATTACGATTTTGCTACATACGATTCTTGTAGTTATATGTTCTTATCAGAAAGTCCATGGGATTTTCATTTGATTACGCAATAAGTTATGGTACCCGAAATCTGATCCGGGCAAAACGAATCAAAATTCACATAAATGTTTAGGATTCGTTTCTTACAAATCTGGTGCAAAGTTCGTCTACGAATTCAGATTTGGACTCCAGAATCGATTGCTGGATTGTATCCCCTGCCTGATTTTTCATAGTTCGGTGATGACAAATGTAGAAAATATCCAAGTCTAGAATCCTCAAAGTGGCGCCCCAATTATTTTTTTCCTTAGGATTTTTGTGATTTTTCTGATATGTGAATTTTTTTATGATTTTTAATCACAAACCCATATCTATAGAAGACATAAATAGCTTTCTTACTGGGCTTAGAATTTCTGGGATTAAAAGGCTATTAATAAATTAATATCTCCATGTATGAATTCTGGATCCAGACCAATTACAAATAAATAGAGCTGGTCTATTAATTAATTAATTTTTCCATGTCTAGCCCTTAGATATAGATTAATTTATTACTATCAATTCATTTCACCAAAGAATCGATACTGACCTACCTCTCTATCCTTCAATGTGAGTCGGAACTTGTATTAGATTTAATAAACCCCACATTCAAGATACTCGATAGTCATTAATTAATTAAACTCTGACAGCTCTAATTAATTAACCTCTTATTTGGTTTCCTTGAGTCACATAGTTCATCCTTACTATTGTACCTGAACTTAATCAACATGCAGGATTTAGTACGATTAACCTTATGAACACCTCAATGAAGTGTCATCATCCTGAAATAGACACGGTCGCTTACTGCGAGTTTACAGTTTATCATATATGACTTGCTGCCACCCAAGATACAGAGATTATTGAGCTAATCTATAGCTCTCACCCATATACACATAAGGCATATATATAACATAAACTCTATAAACTAGGTTCAATTAAATCACTGAGATCTTGATTCTCTACTCAGGTCAGATAAAAGAATACATCTTATTGGATCCAATCAATAGGTTACACATATCAGTATATCAAATAGCCTAGATAAGATATTTCTCAAATATACTGCAACCTAGACGAACGACTCATCCATAAGTCATCTCGGCTGTGATTATCGTTTATATCTCATTTAAGATTATCGATCATGCAATCTACTGCAATATCCCACAAGTACATGATCCACTCTAGTATTTTGAGATACGCGAACTAGTTGTTAAATGAAACGGATGAAAATAGTTAATTTTGTATACAAGCATAAATAAAGTTAGATTTACGTATAGCAAAATCCAACACTGATCAAAGCAAATCCACATTCTTCGAGCTGAAGAGGGAGAAGGGTTATCGAATAGTGGTGGCCAAAAGAAATTGAACCGCCTGAAAGTTCCGATTTAAAATAGGAACTGGCAGAATTTATTTCCAAATCGGAATTATACTTCAATTTTTACAAGATAATTTCGATTCAGAAATTCAAAACCATGTGATAAACACTGATTTTCTTTCTTGATGCTTTTGAATGGTGATTATTTGAGTCCACGTGGTTTCTGAACACATTTCATGGTTTTATATTTTGTTGGACGTTTGAGATTTTGTGTTAAAATGTGCAGGAAAATTTTCGACTGAAGCCACTTATCGAGCTGATTCGTACACTGTTAAGAATATTTTTAAAAACCCTTTTAGATTTAGTTTGATCCAGTTATTGACATGTAATAGTTTAGGACTATGTAATAGATAAGTCATCAGAGGTTTGAAGAACTAAAGACTGAAGAAGAAGAGTCCTAGAGTGAAGGATCAAAATAAGGGGGAACATAACCAAAGTAGTTCTGAGGTAACCAGAACTGAGGTTGAAGAATTAGTTCTGGTGATCGAGAAAACCATCAGTTTTTGGAGGAAACTTATTTAATTATTAAGAGATCCACCTGACAGTTTCGGGGGAAAACTGCCTCAACAAACCAGGCAATTTTCAAGAATGAAAACCAAGAAAAGAAGAGTTGACCAAAAAAAGCAAGACTGCACAATTTTAAGAATATCCTTAGCTAAGATATTCCTTAAAATTAATGTAATCAGCTTATCTTAAGTCAGTATTATTCAAACGATCACTGAAGAATGTCAGAGAAAAAGGACAAGCTTGTGAGTAACGAACACCTGCTCCTTCAACGATTCAATACATCTTCTATCCAATGGTAAAATTCTTGGAGAAAACTATAAATACCAAGAGAAACAGGATAAAAGACGGAGGGGGTTGGCTACATCAGAGAAGAACATATCAAGAAATGTGCTCCGACTAACCCATCAAAATCTACAGAAGCTACACTCAATCACATCTCCAAGCAGACTCCGATAGCAACCAGATTGTACGACTTGAAGAATCTGAGAATTTTCCCCAGTCCAAACGAAGCAGTGAGACCTATATCTCGTTCTTGAAGGGAATTCAATCCTTTAACCAGCGAAGGACGTGGAGGATAGATTAGAAGGACCGCAACTCTGTTCTGCCAAAATCCTTGAGCGGTGAAGGCCAGTGACTGAGAAGATCAACTTATTATAATCTGTGTTAAAACATCAAAAACTGTAAATTCATAGTGGATTCCCTCCATATTGATGAAGGAAGAGAAAACGTTGGAGTGATATCTCCGAACCTCTATAAAATTCTTGTGTCAGTTTTATTGCTTTTATGTTTTTATTCTCTTATGTTGGAAGATTCAGCCACCACTGTAAAATGAGATTCTTTGGACGAGACTAGGGTTGGTAATTTTCAAATTTAAAAACCCTTTTTGAAAGAAATGATGTATAGAGAGATCTCGGAGTAAAGAAAGAGCAACAACGGATTCAAATCGTGTTCATCTAATTTTCCTCTTACCATGAATGCTTAGTTTGTTGCTCTAGTTATCATTTCTGCGATGTATAACTTATACTCTTATGTTCTGGGGTTATAGAGCAGATGAATTCTGATATTTGATTTGTAACTTTTGTTTGAGCAATAGAATTCATTATCATTTTTCTCTATTCTTGTGCGTATTGGATGTTTGATTGATTGATCACCAGTCGTACATGATTTAATATAATTATTCAATTCAAGAGTAAGGATTTGTATAAGATTATGAATAAAGAACACGTTAAATACACGATTCGAGATAATAGTAGAGTTATTGTGAACATTTGTATCATATGTTCTTTTCTGGAGTTACTTGTTAAGAAATTGATAGGAATATCTAATTTTAATGGATAATGTATGATTTATCTGCTCTGACAGATGATTTTAACTAATTTAGTGATTGTTCTCTATGTGATAATTGAGTTCAACTTGCCAATTTGTAACTGACATTATTTGAGTCCATTTAAATCTTTCCCTAGGATTAGTTTCTTTTCTGGATTTGAATTTGTGATTTACTTTGTCAACTTTAATTCAATCTTACTTTCTGTTGAATATAAATATAAACTTCCTTTTACTCGGTAGTGTACACGACAATAACTATGATTTTCTTATACTTAATTAGTTCATTTGATCAGCCTTTGTGAGATATGACCTTACTTACTATTGGATGCAATTGCGCCGTACATATGTAGGTAATAAAATGTTTTAGCGATCATCATGTAATCGACAATTCCCCCAATTTTTAAAAGTAAATAAACGTCAACTTGGGAGTTTGGCTCGGAATCTCCAGCTTACAACAATAATATGAACTTCCAAAAAAGGTCATTGGAAAACTATTATGAATTATGTGTAGTTTTGTTGATTTAAACCCCAGATGATAAAGCTCTTTAGACTTAAATCTTCTATTAGGTTAGGACAATGTAATAGTTAGGTCAGCTGAAGTTCGAAGAACTGAAGACTGAAAAGTCCAAAACCTGAAAATTAAGTCAAAGAATCCAGAACTGATAAAAAATCAATTATGAGGGATCAACACTAAAGAATAAACTCAGTCCTATGAAGTTTAGAATTGTGATAGAAGATCCAGTTCTAAGGATCCAAGAACCCAAGTTTCAGGAAGAAACTGGGACGATTCCGATATCATTCAGTTGATAGTTTTAGAGAAAGGATTGTACTAGCTGATTGACCAGCTTCAAGGAAGGAAGCTAAAAACTGAGCTACTTACGAAAGAAAACGAACTCAGCTATAACACTTCAACTAACCAACACTCAAAAGATTAAGATAGATGATATCTCTACACCAGTGGTACAAGAGTTCAAAAGTATAAGAAGAACAATCAAGAATGTGAGTAACGGGTACCTGACTCCATCTCAATAGTCAGATTTCTCAAAAGAAACTGTAAATACTGTGTGAGATAAAAGTAAAGTTAGGGGGAATTGACACCATAGGAAGAACATTACGAAGATTAAAACACAAGACCAACTCTTACGGAATCTGCAGTAAGATAAATAGAGCCACCTACTTATAGCAGATTGCGTGATACTTCCTCAAACAACTAACCCAACCTGTTCATGAAGGAAACCCAAGCCTTCAACCTCTAAACAACCAACCCAGTCTATTCGAGATTCGTTCGACGTCGTGCCTGAGTCCTCGAGCAGTGATGCCCGACGATTGAGAATATTAACTTATTGTAATCCTTGTTTAAAGATATTGTGTTCTTTAAGTCAATAGTGGATGCCCTTTTAGGTGATTATACTTTGGTTATTTAAGGAAATCATCACTTGGTATCAGAACTACTTATATCAGAATGACAATCCCTCATTATATTTGTACTATGTTATGGGACCAACAAAAATTCAAAGACCGAGATTACGCCACATCATCAAAGTTACTATTGGAACTGGCAATTCCATGGGCTCTCTTTTAAAAAATGGTCATCCCCCTTTTTCCTATAAATATCCCACTCCCATTAATTTTAATTTAAAATCACATTCTCTCAATTCTATTCTATCTCCCAATTCTTGTGATAAAATAATTGTTATAATTCTCTAGTTGTCAATCTCTTCGACCTCGAAATCATCATAAAAATGACCGCAAAAAATTTTGTATGAAGTATTCGCATCTTATTCTCTCACTTAAAGTTATCTAGGTCTATCACAACCCATTCTAAGTCTAGTTCCTCTACCTCTGGTCATGCAAACCCCTAGTTTAAAAAAATTCAAAGTATTATGACCAAGGGATTCTACTCTAGTCATGCAAACCCCTAGTTTGAAAAAATTCAAAGTATTATGATCAAGGAATTCTAAGTTCATCTAGTTTGTAACAAAACGAACTTGACGCCTCTTTTTCAAAAACACATGCTGGTTATTGTCAACTATAGAAGGGTGGCGATGAAAAGGATAACTCGATGAGTATGGTTAACAAGACAACAACAATATCAAATCATTTGTGCCATGTCAAACAAGTTTTTGGCAATTCTGCCATCCATTGCGTTGGTCGAACAAGCATTAAGCTCTAAAGGCTATATATTGTATGAAAGAATGTTCAATTTGACTCCGACAACCTAGAACTGTAAGTTCTCCACAAAGGTTGAACACTAGCTCAAAGAATGAACAAGACTCCATTAGAAGCATATTTTGGATGAAAATGACAAATATGAGTCGAATTCAAGTGACACTCCTGTCAGCACAAATGACTCTTATAGACTTGATGATGCCAATTTCAACTCAGATTAGGACAAGCCGACTACTAACAAGATAAACTAGGCAACAGAATTATGTGGACTTCGAATCCCTTCAGATAAGGAATACATAAGAAACTTAATTTTAAAATAAATAATTAAGTGCAAACCCTTTTTCCCTTCCCCTCCTATTTAGCCATTATTTATTACTTATCGTCTTACTTTCCAAAACATTTTAAATTTATCTTATAATTAAAAAAAATCTCATCCAAATAGCTAATGCTACAAAATATTTAACTTCAAAAACGATTGAAGAAATAACTAAACAAGTCGGTAAATCTAAATTCTAAAACCTAAATTGATATTACATAATGATTACGGTAAATTTGCATTTTAAAAATTAGAAATTTTTTAAGTAGAAACTTGGAAGAGGTTTTTTTTTATTGGAATGAAATTTTATTAGAAAATATAAATATGTACAATCTTTTCATCCGAATGCTAGGAAAAGAAAACTTATCTAACCGAACCAGACCACGAGTGCCTAAGGAGCGAGTGAACGCTACTAAAAAACAAAAAATGGAAATCTCCAGGACGTGTTTAGCCAAGGAATTAGCAACAAAATTGCTTTGAAAGAATGAGTCAAATCCAAGACGATTGACCAGCTCCGATACCACTCTGTAATGCCCCGACCTCGCCGGCCGGGACACCACGATGGAGCTGA
>AYJT01005654.1:0-15919 GCA_001278415.1 Ocimum tenuiflorum | reverse complement strand
AACTGGGCCACTGATTGACTGTGGCTGGAAGGAGGAGGTTGTGGAAGAGGGTTCCCTTGGCAAATCATCAGCTGGGAATGAGGGACCAGCTGGGGGTGCTTCTTCAATGAACAGTCTTTCCCCCTCATTCAAGTCTGGTAAACCCGATTAGGTCACCTCTGTAGTTTCCGGTTCGAAGGGAGGAGGGACATCTTCAGCTTAAGCTTTCTGGACTAGGCTAATTGGAGGCATCTCCGTGTCATCTTGTTATTCGGGCTGAGAGGCCTCATCGGAGCAGCTAGTCTCAGCTCCATCTCTTTATTCTTCTTGAGTTGGAGATTTGGCAGCATTCTCTTCATCAGTTGCGAGTCTTTGCTCAGCATCGACATCTTGGTCTTCCTCAGAGGCTGTCTCAGAATGTTGAGAAAATATTTGATGTTGGAGAGCAGTTAGGTTAACCAGCATGAAAGAAAGTTGAGTCTCAATTTGTTCTTGGACGGGACTTGTTCTAGCTGGGCTGGAGACAGCTGCTGCAGGTGATTTGATTTGAAATCCTTGAGCAAATCTGGGGTCAATTCTAGCTTGTTGTTCTGGTGGTAGATCTTTAAAGCCCGTTGTCATTCGGTGGGTAATGATCGCATTGATGCGATCATGGAGTTTCTCCTTTTTCAGTGGCCTGTTTGATCACTGCTTATCTATTGATGTACCCTCAACTCTTCATTCCTCCAGAATGTGACTCTCATTCTTGCAAGTAGGATAATCATCTCTTGACAATTAATGGAGAATCTCCAGCAGTAGTATCTTGTCACCCTGATGGCTTCGCGCAGGGTCAGCTGGACAAGAGGATTCTTATCTCCTTCCAGCTCTTTAAGAACAGACTCCAGTCAAGAGTGAGAGCTCCCTTCTATCATGTTTTCAGAATCCATGCTCCATTTAATGATGTCAACATTGACTACAGAGGTTGCGCGGAGGGGGCGGCACCAGTCGAGGATTCTCTGACACTTGAAGGCAGAGTTGGGTAGCCGGTGGTCGGAATGATGGCTTGAGTCTCGGTGCATGTCTCAGCCATCAACGGGTTGTCCCTCGAGTCCCATGGATGTGGGGATTGTCCTTGGGACGGCTGGGTTGGCTGGTCTGGCCAGCTCCAGCTGCAGCGAAAGGACCCTCAAGAAGTTTGTCCAGTGAGGACTCAGAGTTGTTGTTGGATGATACAGTTTGTCAAGCTAGCTTGCAGGAAGCTGGCTCCTGAATGAAAACCCCATTGGTTCCTTGGGGTTCATCATGAAATATGATTTTCTTAGTAAATGGTTTCTTAGTTGCCGGCTTCTTTCCCTTCTTTGCAGCCAGAGTGACCAAGGATCTTTTCTTGGCTGGGGTAGGGGCACCCTTACCACGCTCACTCTCTTTTCACTCTGGAATACTTTCTCTAGCACTTTGAATTTCTCATCCTCGGCTACCTTCCTTGCAGCTGCCTCAGCTTTCGCTCTTTGGGAGCGGGTTTCGAACTCAGCCATGGTGGCCACCATTTGGCCTGCATCATGACTGGGTGGGGGACTGTACTCAGCATCAGAAAATGTTTGCACAACTGGCATCTGGGTCCTTTTTGCCTTGAAATCTCGGTAGGGTTTCTTCTTGGCCGATGGGGGGATGAAATCAAACATCCCCAGTTCTTCTCCAAGGCCCACGGCCAACATCACTGCCTCAAGGATATGGTTGATTGCTAGCCCAAAATGGACATGTTTCTCAAAAACATGTGTGGCGCGAATGGTGTGGTTCCTTCTGACGTTCTTAATCATCTTGTCATAGATGAAATCGGCCTAGTTGGCCTCCTTCCTGTAATCTATGACCATCATCGATTTGTACTTCTTGTTGGACAACTCTGACTTTGTTCCAAGATCGCACACAATCCCTTTGTTGGCCACATCTAGCCGGATTTGGTAGTTGGCTGCAGAGAGCCCTTTGGAGTCTGCAACTTGAATTGCATATGGGCTTTCTTTGCGATATCCTTCCAATAGTTCCAGTGCATTTCCTTCCGCTTCTCATAGTCAACCAGATAGGTCAGTATGTAGACACCGTCTTGATCTTAGTTCCATAGACCTTCGTCACTAAGGCCTGAGAGTTCTCCTAAATAACTGCATTTTTGTAGAATTTGGCTACAAGATAGGGATAGAATTGGTGCTAGGCAGAAGTCACAAACTGCAGAACACCTGACTTCTGAAGCTTCTTTTCAAGTCTCCCAACCAGCTCTGGACAGTCCTTATATTGCTTCTTGAGCAGAGACAGATTGAGAATCTTATTTTTCTCAATCTGCATCTGCCTCTTCTCGACGTTGGTGAGTTCTCTAGATCCAGATTAGAAATTTAGGCAAGTGTGGCAATGAGAATGGCTTTGGGAATGTTTTTAGCAGATTGGTCAGGTACGATGGAGGCCATTTGAGTAGATTTGAAAATTTGAAGATTTCAAGGAAGGGTTTTAATAGAGATTGTGGATTTCTGAATATGGAAGGTTAGGTAGGAATGCAGAGGATAAAAAAATATGATCATGCATGATGATCTTCCTTTTATAGTAAGGTTTGAATATATCAACGGTTGGGATTCAAACCATAAAGGAGGATTTAATGGATAGGATCGACCAGCTGAGGTCATGCGAGAAGGCAGTTCCGGTACGTCTGATCATGTCAGCCACTTTCCACGTGGCACCTTCCTACTGGATCTCTTCACGGCTGGTGATAATCGTATTTAATGCTGCATTTATGTCATTCAAATTTTGAAACTAATAACATAAGGGCGGGAGACACTAATGCCCTTCGATATATATTCCTCTTAATTAATGACATTAATAACTAAGAGCTTAGACTTAGTCGATCATCATCAACTGTGACTGAGAGATGGGACTCAGTTCCTCTAGAGCTAACTTAATAAAACCTTCAAAATTTTATACACACAGCTGAGAGCTTGGACTCAGCTGTCATCCCACTAGGTAAGTGACAACTGATCAGTTATTAGGCGTACCACTCAGAGTGATCAACCGAATACCTAATAGTATTCTCGGTCAGTACTTAGTTCGCAGCTGAAGGCTTGGACTCAGCTGACAGATGCAAACTTCACTTCATAACATAATTTGATAACTGAGAGCTTGGACTCAGTTACCCTCCAACTATAGACAATATAGCTGACAACTGAGAGTTTGGACTCAACTGTTCCTATACTTAGTCAAAAATTTACTCTTCTTCAGCTACCATGTCCAGCTCTAGCAATCCAAGCTGGGTACACAAATCCTTGAATCTGGTCTCCTGAAGAGGCTTTGTAAATAGATCAGCAATCTGATCCACTGTCTTCGCATATGCAATTGAGACATCTTTCTTCTCGGCATGATCTCGGATGAACTGATATCGAATGTCGATATGCTTTGTCCTTAAATAGTGAACTGGATTCTGTGTGATGGCTATCACGCTGTTGTCGCAGAAGATAGGGACAACTTCAGTTGCTACTTTGTAATCCCTCAACTGTTGCTTGATCCATAGCATCTAGGCACAACAACTTCCAACAACTATATACTCAACTTCGGCTGTTGAAGTGGCAACTGAGTGTTGCTTCTTGTTGAACCACAATATGAGCTTATGACTAAGGAACTGGCAAGTTCCGCTGGTACTTTTCCTACCGATTCTGCAACCTCCAAAATCATAATCTAAGTAGCCTTTCAGATCCAAGTTGTCATCCCTTGGATACCAAATACTAAAGGTCTCAATTCCCTTCAAATATTTGATTATCCTCACAACTGCATCCATGTGAGATTTCTTCGGATTAGCTTGAAATCTTGCACATACTCCGATCGCATAGCTGATGTCCGGTCGGCTGGCAGTCAGGTACAATAGAGATCCTATGATTCCTCTATAAGATGTAAGATTAACTGGTTCACCTTCTACATTGAGTGTCAGTTGGGCGCTCATGCTCATTGGAATTCTTAGAGTTTTTTACTTCCCTGGGCAAAACTTCTTGATCAGCTTGCGGGTATACTTTTGTAGGTTGATAAATATACCCTCGGGCATTTGCTTGACTTGCGGTCCTAAGAAGTATGACATTTTTCCCATCATGCTCATCTAAAAGTTTCCTTGCATCAGTTGGGCAAACCTTTCGCACATAGCTGGATTTCTTGAACCAAAAATGATGTTGTCCATATAGATTTGGACAAGCAACATATTTCCATCGTCTTCAATCCAGAAAAGAGTCCTGTCAATCTTCCCTTTTTAAAATCCATTCTTGAGCAGAAACTGTGAGAAGGTCTCATACCAAGCTCAAGAAGCTTGCTTCAACCTGTACAAGGTTTTCTTTAGCCTGCACACCTTGTCACCTTACTCAAAACTTGGTGGTTGTTCCACGTAAACTTCTTCTAACAGCTCTCCAGTCAGAAATGCACTCTTTATGTCCATTTGGTAGACAATGAAGTTGTGGTGAGTTGCATATGCCAGAAAAAGCCTGATGGCTTCAAGTCCTAAAATTGGAGGAAATGTCTCCTCATAATTGATACCCTCGCACTGTGCATACCCTTTAGCTACGAGCCTTGCCTTGTTGCGGGTCACAATCCCATTTTCATCTCTTTTTTTCTTGAAGACCCATTTGGTACCAAACATTGTTCCTGATGAACTCAGCTAGCTTTTCTTGCATAGTTGTGATCCAGTCGGAAGAGGTTAGGGCTTCCTCTACTGTGGAAGGCTCTATATGAGAAAAGAAGCAAGTGAAGAAAGCTTCCACGATCTGGTGTGGACTAGATCATTCGGGTCATCTAATACATCTTCAACTGGATGAGTCCTCAGCCACAAGCAGGGCCAGAAGACTTCAACTGATATGGGTTCATCTTCGGCTATGTTGATAGGGGCAGCTGCAACTGGAATACCAACAAGGTTTTCCAATTGGATCTCCTCTGTCACAGTTCTTCCTTCAAGAATTAGGGTTCCAGTGGTTACCTCCATCTCAGCTCTCTCGCCTATAGCTCGGGTTCCGGTGGTTGTCTCCATCTCAGTTCTTCCTCGAAAAACTGGGCTTCCAGTGGTATTTTCCACCTCGGCTGATGATTCAGTTGGTTCTTCAGCTGGAACTGATCGGATTCTTGTGATGATTTCTTCAGCGGAGCATCTCACTTCTACACCTTCGATGTGCTGGTGTTGATTGAAGTGTTCTTTAAGGTCCCAGCTAGAACATTTGCATCAGAGGCCTTCTCACAAATATGCTTAGCTGGTTCAGTCAGTTGCACACCACGGGTGTTGCCTAACTAAACTTCAGCTTCATCGACCTCTAGACAGCTCAAGGTCAGCTCTGCAGTGTTCCTGCACACTAAAGTAGACTCATAATTGCATGTTGTTTCCACAAGAAGGGTTGTCTTGTTAAATACCCTAAACACTTTGTGAAAGGGGTATCCATGTTCCATAAATATACTCTCATCAGCTTTAGGTGAGAAGGTATTTAACTTGGACTTCCCATTATTGTGAATATAACATGGACAACCAAATACACGTAGATGAGTCAAAGAAGGCTTACGACCCTTGCACACTTCATAGGGTGTTTTGTTTAGTCGTAGGTTGATGGAGCTGCGATTCTGAGTATAGCAAGTTGTGTTAATAGCTTCAGCCCAGTAGCTTTGTCATATCTTGGCCTCAGATAACATGGACCTCGCACTTTCCTTCAAAGTTTTATTTCTTCTCTCTGCAAGGCTATTCTACTGCGGCATCCTCGGAGCTAAATACTCATGATTGATCCCATGATCCGCGCAGAAGTCCATAACTAGATCATTGCAGAACTCCGTTCCATTGTCTGATCTATACCAAAGAGTTTGCAACTTTTCTCGCTCTGAACATTCAAGATCAGGTCCGGCAATGCTATCTTTACTCAGCTTTGCTTCGCAGAAACTCCACCCAAGTATATCTTGAGAAGTCGTCTATCACCACCATGGTGAAAGCTCTTCCCTCCAACTGATTAGGAGTAACTGGTCCAAACAAATCCATGTAAAGAAGCTCTAGGACTCCGGAAGTGCTTGGCACGACACTTTCCCTTTGAAAGATGCTTTTGTCTGTTTACCCAGCTAGCAAGCTCTGCACACTCCTTTCTCTATAATCTTAGCTGGCAGCCTCTCGACCAAAATATGCTTTACAAGATAGTTGATGGTCTTAAATTTGAGGTGGTTAAGCCTCTTGTGCAATAACCAATTGGTCTCCATCAAACTGCGTGATACCAAGCAAGAGTTGGGGCTCCCGCAGTTCCAGTCGATGATATATAAACCTCCTTTTCTAACACCTCGGAGGCTCCTTTCTGATGCTGTCAAAACCATGTGCGGCTGAACAGCAGGAAGAAGTGAAGGGAGTTACATACCTATTTTCCCCCCTTAACATGTTCTTCCATATCTAGTTGATTTTCTTATGATTCCAAAAGAAATACAAGTGTTAACTAACTTGGTTAAGCTTTTAATAAACCTGGAATATAAGAAAGTTGTTGTAGCTGACAACTTATCGAACTTAACTATGAATGTTTTGATGATGTCGGATACCATGTCATTAGTGTAGAATTGATCTTATAATGTAATCTTGCGTAGGATTAAATTTGTAATAGCTTAGGTTCGTGGAGAGATGGAGCTGGAAGAATTCAAGACCAGAAGTATGATCAAGTTTTAAGTACAATCCACAGCTGGGCTTACACAGCTGTGAAAAACCACAGCTGACTTAAGACCACAACTGTTAAAACAGTTACGATTAACCCAGCTGGAGTTCACTCAGAACTGACAGCTGATAAAGAAAGACAAAGCTGACTCCTACAAATAAATCTTAGCATCAAGTCAACCTTAAAAGTCCAGTTGTCCCTCGTACAACTGAGAAACAAAAAGGAAATATCAAACTTGATCAGAAGACCAACATAGTTGACTCACCAGAAAGTTACCTTAAAAGGTAGTCAGTCAACTGGTTATTATCCTCAGCTGAATATCCACCAAATAAAGAGCTGATAAAGCCTTCAAGAAATACATCAACGACCATAATTCCTGACGTCGAAAAGGAGAGATTTGTCTGTTGTCTCTAATGAATAGTATTCATATCCGAAGGCTATAAATAGAGGAGTCAACAAAGAGAGAAGGTTACGAGTTTACACGTTTATATGCTCATAACAATCTGCATTCAAGCTCCCTCTCTCTCTCTCTTTAAAGCATTCCAGCTTTACAAGTTTTCTTACTCGAGACACACTCGAGATCCAAAAACTGTTTATAGCCGAGGATTTCGAGATTGTTCTCAGATTTTCTTCTGAGAACAACACTCAACTAAAACCAGATCCAATTTCTTGAAGAGAACTCAAATCTTCACCTGCTGATTAAAGAAGTCTAGGAAGCGGATTCCGGTAAAGCTTCTATGATCGGTCGTAGGCATTGGAAGCTTTGCGTTCACAAGAATCCTAGTTGTAAATTGTGTTCAAACACCAAGCATAACGAAGATTAGTGAATTTTCTTCTTGTGAAGGAAGAGAATACGTAGGATTTCATATCCGAACCTCCATAATATCCTGCCTCATTTACAGCTTCCATTTACTTATTTGTCTAAGTGTTTGAAACTCAACTACCATTAGTAACTGATGTTAGTTGTCCAAAAATCTTAATACCTACTCGTTAAACAAACACCTTTCATAAGACCCAGCTGACATGCTCAATAAGTGAGTTGAGATTAAAATTTGGGCCTCCTAATTCCGCAAGTGTTTATGCACTAATGCTTCCACAAAATAATATACTATGATTTGGGACTTGTGACGTAATGCAATTATAATTGTTAACTTTATTGATTAATCATTAATAGTTTTTTGAATGTTGTAGAAATTTTTTTTGTGGTGTACTTCTTTTCGGTGTACTTTTAAATGTTCAGATTTATTTTCACATGTAAGTTATTTTATTTGATTTTCAATTTTTTCCTCTTTAATTTGTCTTTTAATTCCTTAATTAATCAAATAAACATTGGTATGATTAATTTTTGTTCCACCATAAGGTGGAAGGTTTATTTTTTCTCCAAGTTAAATGAAACACAATTTTAATAATTATTTTTGTTGTATAATTTTATTATTAAATTACATAGTACTCATTATTTCACATTTTTCAAGAATATTTCCTGTACTTTTTCAACCAAGTATTTAGTCATCTCTCTCTACTCACTCTTTTTTTATTGGAACCTCCACTCTCTTCCCTTTTCTCTTTATTTCCTCGAAATCGATCGTTTCTAATTCCCGATCGAAGTCGTCGCTCTCAACCTTCATTGTCATTGTTGTCTCTTTCTCAAATTTTAGTTTTTTTATTATAATTCAAATATATTTTTTCTTGTTGTTCAGGTGATCGACGGGAGCCGAGTGAAATTGACACGCTTTGGTTGCGGCGCCATCGATCGTGTAGCCTTCATTTTGGCCGCTTTCAATCATCACAATGTTGATTTTTATTTGGATTTTTGGTATTCAATTATCTATGTTATATTTGGTTTTGATTTTGTTGTGGTGTTCAATTATCATAATGTTGTTTCTTATTCATATTTTATATTTGATTTGATTATGTTGTTACTTGATTATTACAATGTTGATTTTTTATTTTTTTTTTCTTGTATCATAATATTGATTTTCAATTATCATAATGTTGTTGATCTTTTATTAATTTTTTATTTGGTGTAAGGTAAATACACTGGTAATCATTTCTTAAAAAAATTGAAAATGAAATCCTATCTTTGTCGTTATCATGTTAGCTTAAAAATTAAAATATTTGTTGTTATTTTTTATTTTGTCAGATAGAAATCATACAACAACCTTGTCATAATATACTAATGGATGACTATTATATAATATAAATAAAAGAATAAAAAGGATACTAAATGGGAACAATATCAGGCGCGAATGGTACAGAAGATTTCTCCACGGTCTTTATATATATAATAGATTTGATTTTTCTTAGCAAAACACGAGTGAAATTGACGATGTCTTCAATTGACACATATACGCAATTTTAATTTTATGATTAAGGTATTGCGCAAGCTCCTCGGCTGAAATATTATACCCAAATCCCTTCCCCAACACTAATTGTCACATCTACAACGTCCACTTCAGAGTTGATTATCATTTATTCAAAGGCCAGTTGTTTGAAGCAGAAAATTACAAACCAACAATAAGAATATGTGTAAATGCAGTGTAGCATCCCAACTATCACTTGAGCATGAATAACACTGATATTAGAAATATAAAAAGTAAATGAACAAGAGAAATAAGTATAGTAGCTGACATGCATATATAGATACATTGAGCATCAAATAATGATGAAGAGATCATACCATCATTCAAAATGTAAGGAAATAAATCCATTCTTGAATGGCATCAACATATTTCACTTCAATATATATCAAATGTAAACTACATTTGATCTATACCGCAAAAGACCGTAAATCAAACATACCAAACCACTTATTGATTCTAAAAATACGCACAAACATTTTTCACCCCCTTACTCCCTTCTTTATAATAGGAAGACAAAACCCTACATTTCGTATATCATTATTAATTTGATTAATCTTTGCGAAATTGACGATTATTCACTCGACACCTACACAGAACCCTAATTTTATGATTAAGGTATCACATAAGTCCCTTGGCCAAAACATTATGCACAAACCCTCCAACACTAATTTTAGTGATGGTCAAATCTTCAACGTCCACTTTAGAGCTCATTGTTTTTTATTCAATGATCAGTTGTGTGTAGTAGAAAATCTTCTAATAATTATAAAAAAAGTGAATGCACAAATCAACGATAAGAATAGTTGTAAATGCAGTGTAGCGAGTTGTAAATGCAGTGTTGCGTCACAACAATACAGAGAAAGAACTCTGAAATGTGATAATCACTTGAGAATTAAAAATTGATGAATAGATCCTCTGTTGAGATGATACTATAATTTCATTACCACTTCGTTAATCTCATATTTTAATATTTTTTTGGATGACGTAGTCTAAAACTTGCGAAGTGATTGTTGAGGATGCATATATTTACCAAAATGCAGCTTTGGATGAATTTAACCTCTTTTATTAGGAGCAGTATCCCAAAAGATAACGAGCATTTTATACATGTTTAGGACGTCAAAATCCAAAATTTTTTTACAGTGATCCATAGTGAGTTCATTCACTTGATCAAATATTTTTTTACCAAAGGTATTTCAACATTTATTAACATTTTTTTACAAAGGCATTTTTGGAATTTGTCGATTTAGATTCGATAATAAATGTTTACAGGTAGCAACAAGAGAAGGTTATCATCTATCCATATACGCCACATGCATCGGTTTCCTTTTGTCTGGCAATCCAGAGCTCTTCCAAAAAGGAACGAGAGAAAAGGGTCACATGATGAGCGACCCATGTCTTGCTCAACTGATCACACAGTATCAGGGGCGGACTCACCTTTGGGCAAGGTGGATTTTCTGACCTCACAAGATTTTTTTGAATATTAGGATTATTTTAAAATGGGTAAAAAGTCAAAACGTTTATGTAGAGATCAATCCAATTTTATTTGGATTTTAAAGGATTTTAAAAATTTTCATTTGAGTCTTAGGTTATATTTAAAAATAATCAATATCGCCCATTTGAATTTGGCTTTTCATACACCTCGAATCCCCGTCTCATCGTCAATTGGCTATCTTCATCGCATCGTCATTGTCACCTGTTGTCTATCGACCTATCAACCCAACCCCGCGATGTTTAAACTCTGGGTCCACTGATAATCGGTCGTTTTGCATGTGTTTCTATACATGATTCATCATCGTCGAGTCACGTTTGAGTCTTTTTTGGCCGATTATCATTGTTTTTTGTATTGTGTTGTGTTTCCTGTGTGTGTGTGTTCATGTTTTTGTGGGTTTTTGGTGGAAATTGAAGTTATCTTGACCAAATCAAGTGAAGTGTGAAATTTTGGCTAAGGCATTGAACAAAAGAAGATACTCGGGTCGACAGCTCGGTTTAGAACCGTCGAGTGGCTCCAATTCCATTTCTCTCGGGTCGTCGGGTGCTTCTGCGGAGCGCCGGGTCCGAGCCATCGAATAGGGCCAAGAAGAAAAGTGTCGGATCGTCGGTTGCTCCCGTCGACCGGCGACTCTGAGTTGTCGAGCAAAGATCCAAGAAAAAGTATTGGGTCGCCAATTGCAAGCCGTCAAGCATCGGATCATGAACTCCAGACCGAGCCGTCGATCAGCGGTTCGGACCGTCAATCGACGGCCGAGTTTTTTTGTGGGCTTTTCAGCCCAGATCCGCGTTTTGACCTAGTTTTACCCAAAAACTGTATAAAGGGTTGTTGTGCACGAGTTTGGATAGGTTCTAAGTAGGGTATAGGTGCACTTTTACATTCAAACACTTTTCTAGCTTACATTTATTTGCTTTATCAAATTGGATAATTGGAATCACTAAGTGTTCTTCGTTTTTCTTCATCATCTTGTAAGTTCCTTTACTTTTCTTCCGGTGAATTTTGAACCTTTGGCATTAATATCAATTTCGAGTTTAATATCAATGAATTGAAGTAAATTAGTTTTTCAATGATTTATTGGATGTGGATGTAGATCTTTTACAAGTTTTCGAATTCTACTTACATTCAAAAGATGAAAAAGAATTTTTAAAAATCTACTTCATTCGTTAACTCAAAAGGTTTTGTTTGGTAATTTAAGCATCTCAAATCATTCTTGATTTCGTTGGTAGTTGAACTCTTGTTGTTGATTCGTGATTTGTATTTATGATATGATCCTGGAGTCCCCGTTCTTCTTGCTTTATACTTGTTTTACCTGTCGTTGTTGCTTTTCTGTTTCTTTTAGCTATAAGTTTTCCTTTCTTTATAAAAAACCAAAAAAAAAATATATCTTCAACCTATTTGTGTGGCTAGACAATAGGAATACCGATACGAACTAGTGATTAACGACGCTTCTTTATACCTAGTCCTTGAGGATCGATATTTATTATTATTGTGACCTGTTTATTCGTTAGGAAAAACATGTAACAATTTTTGGCGCCGTTGCCGGAGACTAGTTTGATTTGTTGTTGACGCTAGTTTATTCGGCGAACTATTGCTTTAGTTTTTCTTTCTATCTAGTTAATTATACTTTGTTCTTTCTTTGTCTACTTGCATGGTAAATATTAGATTATCAAGAATAACTCCGATCCCTTTTGATCCGGAAATAAATGTTACCATTAGGAGACTTAGACGGGATCGGGCCTTGACTAAGGAACCGGAACTGGTAGAGCCTAATCTTGTAGAATTTAGAACACTAGGGGAACTTGAGGCTAGAGGAGATTGCTTTTGCTTAACATGGATGATCGTACTCCCAATAATGTTAATAACACTGATAATGCCAATTTTGAGAATAATCCTGCTCTGCCTAGAGATGAGGTGGGGAATCACAAAATGGTTCCTGTATCTCTTGGGTATTCCTCATTTAACTCTCGAGGTTGTGCAACAACTGGTGAGAGATTCTGCTGAGTTGCATGCCCACCATGATCAACAACAACAGCAAGCGGCTCAAGTGCATGCCCAACCTGCAGGAGCGCCAGCTGTTCAAAATCCTAATCACTCTATTCCCCCTAATCTGCCTATCCCTCCTGTTCAAAACAACCCACCTGGGTTCCAAAATATTCTGAATTAAGGTAATGTGCCTCAAAATCCTCCACCCCACTATGCTCCGTACCACCACCCAAATCATCCTCAGCGTGCCCCTACACCTGAGAATCCTCATCAAGTGGTACCCTACAATGTCATTCCTATCCAACAACAAAGTCTTGAGCATATCTTTGCTCATCGTCCTGAGGACCATAGACATACCACTTTCCGTTACGGTGTTGATGCCAACAACTTCGAGTTGAAGGGCATAGTGGTTCAGATTGTCCCAAATGAAGCTTTCCACGATTTACCTTCCGAGGACCCCAATGCCCTATCGACCAATTTCTTGAAATTACATCCTCCCATAAATTGAATGGGGTTTCATGATCAAATTAAGCTCAAACTCTTCCATTATTCTCTTAGGGACTGAGCAAAATTATGGTATCGTAGCTTGGACAAAAGCAACATAGGAACTTGGCAAAAACTTGAGGCTAAGTTTCTTCAGAAATACTTTCCTCTGGTTGTTGTCATTCCGAAGCAAGCCAAACTTGCTTCTTTCTCCCAATAGGTCGATAGCAACTCCACAAAGCCTGGGATAGGCATCGTGAGCTATTGCGCAAATATTTGCGCCATGGGTTCTTTGAGGCACAGCAAGTGTGTCAATTCTATCGTGGTCTGTGTCCTGAAACCAAGGACCTAGTCAATGCTTCTGCCAGTAGTTTAATGCTTCTGCCGGTAGTTCTTTCATGAAGAGAACCCCAGAAGACACTCGATAAATCCATGAGGATATGGCCAGTGATTTGGCTAGTTGGCTGATACAGCGATCTCAAGCTGTGTTAGTTAAGCAAGCTGCAGACATTGATGATCAAACTTCTCTGGCTACCGAAGTAGCCCGTATGCGAGAGGAGGTTTCTCACTTCCACAGGGCAAATGAGGTGTCCCAAACTCTTCCATTTAATAACACACCTCATATCGTGGAGATTGAACTAAATTATTTGGTAGATGTTAATTACCATAATTATCAACCCCCAAAGGTCACATACCCTAAGGGAATGCGGTCTACAATCCCAATGACTGGTTCAATCACCAAAACTTCTCTTGTGCAAACATTAGCATGACGCCCTGGTGCCTCCTCCTGATTTTACTGTGTCCAATGCAATGATTGTAGACCCAAGGTCTCAAAATCAATTCATGGGGGAAAATCAATCTAGTCAAGGAAGAAATGGGAATCCGCATCGCGAAAACCCACAATTCTAATCCTTTCCACCTCAGCAACCTAATAACTTTCTACAGAATGCTCCTAATCATTCTCATCCTTCCACTTCTACTCGTAATGCACATTTTTAGAACAATGCCAGATTTGATAAGATGGAATGGGATGTAAGTGCCTTGATGAAGCAAATGAAAATGATTGAGAATGAAATCCGCCAAATTGCCAATGCCATGACCAGTCAACATAAATCAGGCCAACTCCCAAGTAATACTGAACCAAACCCAAAGAATCAAGTCAATGCCATTACTTTGAGAAGTGGAGCTTATTATAATCCTCCTTCAAATCTTGTTGCTCCTAATCTTCCTTCTGATTCTATTCCACCTGGTCCATCTACTCCTGCTCATGAAAAATCTCTCTCAATCTCGCCTGCTTCTTCAGCGAAGGGCAAGGAACCAGCTTTGAACAACAGACAAGCCCCTAAAAAGACAACTCCAGTCAATATCCTACGAAAAAACGTAGAGGAGGAATACATTTCACCTCCCGCATATAAGCTCGTTCTGCCTTTCCCCGCAACAATTAGCTAAGAAGAAGCTAGATGAAAAATTCTCCAAATTCCTTGAGCACATAAAGAAGGTAAATATCAACATTCTCTTTGTTGAGGCACTACAAGACATGCTCGACTATGCAAAGTTTCTAAAAGAAATGATCTCTCAGAAAAAGAGATTTGTAAACCATGAGACTGTCAATCTCTTTTTGAGGATTGTAGTATTGTGATACAGAGACAACTCCCTGTCAAAAGAAGAGATCCCAGTAGTTTCACTATCGGGTGTGTGATTGGTGGTCATAACTTTGACCAAGTCTTCTGTGATTTCAGGAAAAGCATCAATCTTATGCCGCTCTTAATTGGGAGAAGTATCATTTCATGGTCCGTGAAAGGATCGTTCTTGGGCACAAAGTCTCTGCACATGGTCTTGAGGTTGATAGGCCTAAAATAGTGGCCATTGAGAAGTTACCACTTCCCATTTCTATCCAAGCAATCCGCAGTTTTCTTGGTCATGCGGGTTTCTACTATCAATTCATCAAAGCTTTCCCAAAAATAACCAAGCCTCTTTGTGCTCTTCTTGAGAAAGATGTCAAGTACTCATTTACTATTGAGTGCTTATCTGTTTTTGAGCATCTGAAGCGTGCCCTTGTTTTGACACCTATTCTCGTTTCTCCCAACTAGGATGTCCCATTTTTTTTATGTGCGATGCGAGCGACTACGTTATAGGCGCTGCACTGGACAAATGAAAGACAAGCTCTCCGCATGATTCATTACGTGAGTAAGTTGCTTACTCCTGCTCAATCAAACTATACTACCACCGAGAAGGAAATGCTTGCGGTAGTTTATGCGTTTGACAAATTTCGTCCTTATCTCATTGGGACAAAACCGTCGTTCACACCAATCACGCTGCTATTCGGTATCTTTTTTACAAAAAGGATGCCAAACCTCGTCTTATTTGGTATACTCCTTCAGGAGTTTGACATTAAAATCTAAGACCGGAAAGGATGTGATAATGTGATTGCAGATCACCTGTCTCAGTTGGAATATCATTAGGATGACTCCACAGTTGCCATTAGTGACTCTTTTCCTGATGAGCATGTTTTGGCACTCCAGGATCTTACCCCGTGGTACGCCAATTTTGCAAACTTCCTTGTCTTAGACGTTTATCCACTGGTACTTTCTTCTACCAAAAGAAGAAGTTTTGCAGAGATGTGAATTTTTTATACTAGGAGGATCCTTATCTATTTTGTCATTGTGCAGATGGCTTAATCCGTCAGTGCGTTCCACAGTCTGAGTGGAATGCCATCATGGCCGAGTACCGTATATCTCCTAGTGGGGTCACTTTTCGGCAAATCGAACTGCTATCAAATTGTTAACAAGTGGCTTCTACTGGCCTTCTATCTCAGGTGAGTGACGCACGTTTGTTCAACAGTGTGATAGGTGTCAAAGAACGGGCAGCATCTCCAAAAGAGATGAGATTCCCCAAAATCCGATAATTGAGGTCGAGCTATTTGATGTGTGGAGAATCGACTTCATGGGTTCTTTTTGTAGGAATGCAAAAATTGAATTCCG
>AYJT01005639.1:0-12810 GCA_001278415.1 Ocimum tenuiflorum | reverse complement strand
CCCACCCTTACCCCCTTCCAAGCAACAAAAATGCACATACAAGAACTCATGTGCATCATAATTGCCCTTTTACAAGACCTTTAGCACCTTTACCCGGGTCTACAGTTCTTTTGGTTGATGTGTTAGGTTAAAATGGATTATGCTTTTGTTATACTCCCTGTTGGGTATATCTGTTGCATTTGTTTCCATGCTTATATTTTAGGGAGCACAAACACGAGTTGTCAACCTTGCTGAACGAATGAAAAAAATTAATCTGTCATTCTGCAACAAATCATGGAATTTGAAGCATTATATTGGGTACCATCTCATATGCTACAACATTTCGGCAAACTTGCACTAAATAGTAACTAATGCAGGAGGAAGTTAATCTATAGGTTCTTTTGTCCCAGCGAACAGCAATGCTTTAATGTTTCTCTTGCTTTTGATTCTTGCATTATTCTAATGTATCCTCGACAATGCTGGAACTTATGAACCATAACACTAGTTAAATTCATGCATGTGTATCATCTGTACTCATGCTTCTGGTTTTCTCTTGTATTAAATCCACATCCTATATTGCCTTAAATTATGTATCTGTGTAAATATTTATTGTACTAGTAGTAGACTTGTAGTTTGCACTACTACCTTGAAAAGTGCTTGCTCATGCATTAATTATAAATAAATATTTTCTGTTTTACAGATTCAGAAAACTCTTCTGCCAATGTAGCAGCTGGTGGCGCCAATATCTCAATTCCTGAAGAAGTGCGTGTATGCCTTTTCAGAAGTTCTTCTGTGTATCCTTCTAATCATTAATTAATATTCATGCAATTTCAGTCATCATTTTGTTCTCCTCTAATTACTCTAATATTCTTCTAGGGAGCTGTTGATACTCGAGAAGGGCCCAGGGGAAATGACCTAGATTATCGAAACAATGGAGGTCAGATTCTTAGGGGTGTAGCAAAATGATATTTCGTTGATGCTCTGTGCATTCTGAGGTTTTAATATATTGTGAGGTATATTCACAGATGTTTCGGAAAAAACCGTGGGCTATCCAATGTCATCTGACGGACCTAATTGTCGTCGAGAGGGTAAGCAGTGATAACTAATGAAGAGTGCCAGGTATTAAATGTGCAGCATAATCTCACCAACAAGCTGTAACATTTTAGGGGAGAGTGATCCACCCGATAGGCAAGTCTCCCCTGAAAAGCTATACCGTGCAGCTTTATTGAGGAGCCGTTTTGCTGATATTATAATTAAAGCTCAAGAGAATACCAGTGAAAAAGTATGCAGCTTCGACTTTGCTAGTGAAATCATATCCTGCTAGACTTTATTTAGCCTGACCATGTATGCAGTAATGTTGATCATGCTGTTAAAATTTTCAGGGAGAAAGACCAGATTCTGAGAAACTGAAGCTAGAGAGGGAGGGGCTTGAAAGACGAAGAAGAGAAGGTTTTAGTTCACTGAAATTGTTCATATTTATGCTATATAATTTTGGCCAAATACCCAGTTTATCACAAACTATGGACGAAGTTGCAAAAATAATACAAACTATGAAGACTGGAGTTTTGCACCAAGGACAGAATTCTGGTTTGGCTTGCTGATTCTGTATTGAGATGGTGTTTTTTTACTTTGAATTTTTTGCAAGTTTGAAAATTGACAAGCTAAGTCAACATTGAGTCGTCAGAAAAAATCTTTGATTCTAAATTTGTATAGAATAGTTTATACACTTATTCGCAAATGTTCATGTTATGCATTTGGCGTAAATTGTTGGTTAGAGTGTTTTTGAAAGTCTCCCTTTGATTAAATATGAGCTATTTCATCAGAAAAAGCACGATTACAAGTGGAGGCCAAAGCTGCAGAAGAAGCTAGGAAAAGGGCTGAAGCAGAAGCTGCAGTAGAAGCCAGAAAGAAACGAGAACACGACAGAGAAGCTGCGCGTCGAGCTCTGCAGCAGGTAAAATCACAGTTCCCCTTGAAAAATGGCAATCAATAAAACAAGTCGTTCCTCTTCACCTCCTTGTTTAACCTTTGTGTTCTTGACAGATGGAGAAAACCATTGATATCAATGAAAACAGCCGATTCATGGAGGATCTGGAGATGTTCAGAGCTGGTCCAAACGAGCACTTACAGAGCTTCATAGACGAAGCTAGCCCTGACATTTCTCAAAATGGTCTCGGCAGTTTCAAGTTCCCATCAAACAGCAATCCATTAGAGCAACTTGGGTTGTACATGAAGAACGACGAAGAGGAGGAAGAGGATGCTCAACCTCAAAGCATTCTGCAGGAGTCGAACGACACAGAAGAAGGAGAAATCGATTGATGAACTACTACTATCATTCTTTATACGGTACAAAGCTTTGATCTTCGAGGGAAAAGCCATTTTGAGCGTTCTGTGATGAAAGATTTGAAATCATGATGTCCTACATTCTTTTTATTCTGAAATGATTCAGATGTTAAATGTGAGGCGTTCTCTCTCTTTGTTTCGTATCAAATGTCGAGCCGATGGGTCCGTGTTTTGTGCCCGGGTATAGTTTCGATCTCAGGGCGCTTCTTTGAATGTAAATAAGTTTTTCAATCATTTTGTCCGAGTTTTAAGTGGTAAGCTCTATTAGCCTCGTTTTGTTTTATTTTTAACGAACGTACTATTTTTAGTGTGATAAACATGAAAGATGTATAAAATTATACCGTGTTTCAAAAGAAGCCTTGAAAGTGGTGACTGATTATACACAACAGGTTAAATAGTTTACGGAAAATATGTAATTATATCTTAAAGTATAGTCAATTATGCAATTCTATCATAAACTATTTTTTTTTATGCAAGTATATTCTGAAATTTCATTTATTAGGTAATTCTATCCTCGTTAGTTGACAACATAAAAAACGCGCTTGTGTGGCTGTTAATCTCCATATTTTCAGTGATAGTAACCAAAAATTGAATTGCAACAAAGCGAAACGATTTTGTATTTCATTATTTAGACACTTCGTCGTTTAATAGCAGTAATCGGAAAAAGTAAATTCCGATCCCAAAAGGTTTCTAAGTAATAAAAATTGAAGTTGTTTTGCTTTATTGCAACACAACTTATGACCAGTCATTGAAAACATGAAAATTAACGGCCACATGACATTTTTTACAATGTCAACTAACGATGATAGAATCGCATAATAAATGAAGTTTCGAAATACGATTGCATAAAGAAAATAATTTAGAATAGAATTGCATAATTGACTATGCTTCGGGATAAAATTGCATAATTTCCCAATAGTTTAATTCACTGTTGAATTTAAGACTAGTGAAAATTTTCATGCAAACATTGAAGCAGGCTAAAAGCAGAGTTTTGACTGTTGTGAAATGCTCAACTACGTTCGTCACAACTAAATATGATACCGTAAAATCATATAAAAACTTCCTTAGAGCTCATGGGGATGAACGCCCCCAACGAGATCTTAAAAGAACATTTATAACCTTTGTTTTTCATTTAAATTTATGAAATTGGATGTTTTTCAAATAAAACTACTGAGTTAAAAGTACAACAATTCGTTCATTTTAGTTTATGTAATCTTAGTAGCATTGATTTATACAGAATGATTCGAGCATAATGAATGGAATGATTCAAGATCATGTTCTTAGTGTTGTTCTGTATATATCAAGCCAAGAATTTTAAATACGCAACATAATATATAACATGATACGGGCACTACCAAAGTGCCCAGTGAAGAATTTTCCTACATAAATAAAGAATTAAAGAAACAATTTCATGAGTAAAAGTTAGTGGACAAAGGGTGATGGAGAGAAAATGAGATAATATATATTATTTTTTTTAGAAAAGAAAATAAAAACTGATGGGTGGCGGCAGGTTTTTTCTTTTTAATTTAAGTACGATATCAAATAAATTCACACGGATATCTCCACATAGATTCGAATCTTTAACCTTTAAGATTATATAAAAATTAAAAAGTGTTTGCCACCGTACTACGAAAAGGCAGACAGGTTGGTTGTGATACGTGACTATGTGAGACACTTTTGAGGGGATGTGTAACAAATGGATACGCTACATAATTTGACACTATTAGAATATCTATTATAGAATTTTTCTCGTAATCAAATATAAACATTTTCGCCCACCGTAAGCAATTAACATGCAATAGTCGATGAGCGAATCTTTCGAAAATGAAACAGTACTCCATTTCAAACTTATGTGTATTTGGAAAAGGTGAACTAACTTAAATAGTTATTAGGAGTCATTTGTTTAAATTTTTTTTTAATAAAGAAAAAAAGTAGAGATGAATTTTGAATTTATTTCAGAGGAAAATCACTTTTTTGGAAATGTAGAATGTACTTTTCCCCAAAGAAGAAATAAACATAACCTGGATGAAATATTAGTATTCAATTTGATACAAAATTATACTTCAAGATCTTTTCATGCTAAAAAGTGTAGAATTTGATTAAGAAACCAACCAGTTTCGCACAGTTCAGATCCCCTGTTACGTAATGATGTTACACATTGTGTTACATTGTTTAGATTATTGCCAAGTCTACGGATCAATGAAACTAAATCACGTCCCTAATAAATAAAGATTCTATCATAATTAATCTCTCTTAATTTGTACGCTCGTCAATAATACAGGTAATGTAACACAATATAAGAGGGGATCTGAAGTGTATTTCGCATAAATTATTGTTTTTGGTAACATTATTGCCCCTGCTGCAATTCACGTTCTCAAAAGAAGGGAAACTAGACGAGAAAGAGAATCTTTTGTGACAAAGGCTGCAATCCAATTTCTCTCTTCTTTTTTTTTTTTCCATTTGTTTTTACTTGATTCAATAATTCTTTTGTTTTTCTTTTCTATTTTACCATATGTTTTAGCTTTCTATTTAAGATGAACTATCTCTTCACAATCATATACACAATGTCATTATCTTCATAATAAAGTTCGTTAACAAAAATTCAAGAAAAATGAATCCCAACTCTTTTCGTCATCCTCCTCCATTCTTATTTGATGACGATCTCGAAGATTCGATGCATATTATTCAACAACGAATGTTATTTCAACAAATGATCACCACCAATCTCGCAATAATAGCACTTTTGAGTGACCAAATAGAGGGAACCTCAGTTCATGGTCATAGAGTAATTCGTCGTGATCGAAAAGCAGCTACCCAACTACGAAAAGCTAAGGACAAAGCTGCAGAAGAAGCTAGGAAAAAGGATGAAGTAGAAGCTATAGAAGAAGCGAGAGAGAAAGGAGAACACAATGAAGAAGTCGCACGTTGATCTCCGGAGTGGGGATCAAACTCTAGACTTCTTTTCTTCTATCGAATGGAGATCCGAATCCAACGGGTCGGTTTCTTTGGCCCGACCTGTGTAGTTTTAGGGATATTCGAGTGGCATGTTGTGCTTTGTGTTTATTTTATTTTTTTAATTTTTAACAAGCATGCAACACAATAACCCCACAGCCACTGCTATTTGGTAATTTTAATGATGCATGAGAAAAACATAAAAGATTAACAAAATTATGCCTCTGTTTCAAAAGAAGCCTTGAGAGGGTTGGAATCATTACAAATAGTAGGTTAATATACAAATAACTAAATAAAAATACACTAAAAATAAATATAAAACTAAAAAAACATGCATTCATTTATCAACAACGGTTGAACAAAACTTTCATACATAAATTAATAATTTTAAAAAATGAAGGGGTTAAATTGGATCTATTTTCAAAATCAAGGGTTTAATTGAACCAATAGTCATGGAAGAGATTAATTTGCTCCTCCCACAATAGTCGGAGGGTAAAGTTGCACATTTTCCCAAATAAAAAAATATTACAACTAGATGTTACGGTTCAGAAAAAAATAACATTCATGTCTCCCAACAATACTTCAAATTACCAAAAAAAAAATATTATTTCATTACATCGATTAATTATAGGCCAATTCGAGCTTGAAACATGAATTCGAAGCGTTCGGAGCTCGAAGCATCAGAGCAGCCACTTAAACAACCGCTTAGCCCGGATTTTGCTACACTAGCTACTGCTAGATAAAACAAATTTCGGTTTATATTGCATTGGAAAAAAAATAATCAACAGCTCTACATACAAAATTATTTGTACAAGAGCAATTTATATAAAGGGAAATCAATGAAAGACCCCAGTACAGAGCAATAAACCACCCAAACCGATTCTGTTCCGTTCTCTATACATTTCAAACAATATTTCATCACTATTCTGAAGTTTAACGTACTCCTCCATATCAAAGCTGGACTCGATGGTTTTCTTTGGACGTACCTCCTCTCTTTTATCCATCGGAGAACCATGGAAAAGGCCCGGGCTCCAACTTCCATGACTACTCATTGAGTAGCTACTCAGGTCGTGCAATGGATTTGTGTCCTGGATCAAACAATGATTTCAGTTTCAAGAAATGTAAATGCGATGGTAAGAAACATCGAAAGGAGAAAGGTGGAGTTCAAATGTTTGATACGCAAATTTATCAGATTTGCATGCTCAATTCAAATGTATATTTCATGTATATGAGGACAATATGACAAATTTAGCATAGAATGTGCCTCACAAATGTTGGTAACAAGAAAGGCATAGCTTAAAAGTCCGCAATAATATAATGTATGATGCAAGTAGAGGTGAGAGGTGAGAATAGACCGGGCGATGCAACCTGTACGGCCCTGCTTATTTGTTAAAAATGCGAGCCTTGTGCATTTTAAAAAAGCCTACATAGTTAAACAGGGTCAAGCCTAGACTTCGGAATAAGTCTATTAAGCCCGATGCTTTCAAACAATAATATAATTTATATATTATTAATATATTTATTTTTAAAATCAAATTATATATTTGTAATTTGAAATTTTAAATATATATTAAAATATTAAGTAAACTTAAATATACTTTTAAAATGTTGAAAGCCCGGCCTACTAAATTTAAAAGGCTAGATCTAGGCATGTATCAACTATAAAGAATGGCGAGCCAACAAGGCCATGTTCAGTTGAAAGCCTAAGCCAAGAAGGTACAAACGAAGTGTCACTAAATTCCGTGGTTAATGAAATCTGTAAATCGGCGGTTCCTGGTTGGTAAAGAATCAACAGAATTAGCTTCCAAATCTAGTAATATGATGAGTTTTCAAATTGAAAAGAAATCTAGTATAAAATGTCACCTCAGACAAGACTGCAACTATAGGAAAAAACTTCTCTCTGATAGATAGCAGATACAGGCAGACTTGGCCCATCAAATCTAAGTAGGCCGAGGCCTTTCGAGCCAAGATACCCTAAATGCAAATCTATCAGATTAACAAGGTAATATCCAATTTCAAACATGTCTGGCAAACATTATAATGAAAAGTTTAACATATAGTGAATGTGAATGAAATGCTAATTGGAGGGAACAAAGGTTTTAAGTCTTATTTCAATTCGACGATAAATGATTAGGTCATAACCGGGAATCACACACACAAAGCGAGATTTAGATGCAAACCTCTTCAGAGTCCCTCTGCAAAGATTTCAGAGTGGCAGGAGTGTGTGCCTTGGTCTTTCCAATCGGCGAACAATCGTGGCTCGTCTCCCACTGCAACCAGGGTAAAACAACGCCATCCATTTCGACTGGACGAGAAGTAGGTCCCGCTGGAGTCCTAAATGTCTCAGCCTCTCCCATCGCAAAGTCTCTTCTCTTCACCTTCCCTCCTAAGGTTGAACTTCCGTCGCTTCTTTCCCCATCGAAGGAAGATAAATCTGTATCTTCAAGACTAGAGATGAAGTCCTCAATGTACTTTTCGGCATCCTCAATCAGTATGTCCGATGTTCGACTTCTATCATTGCTTCTCTTTAGAAAAAAAGGAATGAGTGTCAGTAACAGAGTAAATTGCATTTTTGGTGTGATACGAAGCGGTCCCATTTCATTTTGGTCCCAAAGATTTATTTTCAGTCCCAAATTCAAAAACTTTCCAAATTCACTCCCAAAACTAATGAATTACTAATGTGAATTACGTGCTCATTTCCTCATTTTATCTTATATTTGGATTATATTGTTCTCAATCATATAAAGAATTGGAATTAGAAATGACAAAATAATTTTTGGACTAAAATTGCAAAAATACATTAACAGAATTTATTAGTGGGACCAAAAATGCAAGTATGGAACTAAAAGTAAATCTTTTGGACCAAAATGAAACAGGATCGTATCCTATGGGACCACAAGTGCAATTTACTCGCCAATAATATGATTGTTACTATATTTCATTGCTTTTAGACTGAAATGGAAACTTGTGTCAATGTTAATAGTTGAGATGTAAAAATTTTAGTATGCAAAATTCATGAAACACCTTTTTGGCTCGTTGTGGGTTCTCAGACAGAGCTGAAGCTCTTGAATTAGGAAGTTCTTCATAAGTTTGTGAGACATCTCGATCGAATTGCTCCTCAAGCAACATTTCAGTGAGAAGATCTTTTTTCCGCTTTTCCAACTGCAACGAACAAAGGGAGACTCCATATAACAAGAGCATCGGAGAAAATCCACAGGGTCTAATATAATCTATTAATTTATGCTTACTTGCCTTAAACAGATTATGCATGCATGAATATGCTGTATCCAAAGTTTCCTTACTAAAATAACAGATATTGAAAGAATCTTATATTCGATTATTATTGCACATGTCATATAACAAAAATATTGATGTCATCTGAGATTCATTTCTTATTATTCAAACACCAAATCTGATATCTTCAATAACTCCAACTAGTGATTCCCACGGTCCGGTTCCAGTTCCTCGAAAATTTGGAACCGGAAACGGCCCTTGTAAAATAACGTTTCAGATCCGGTTTTGAACCAGAATTTTTCACACGGTTCCATTTTGTTCCAGCTCAACACGGCTCCAGTTCAAAGTAGTTCATTTTTTCACAGTTCACCCAGTTCCAAACTGAACCGCTTGTTCAAAGTTCCAAAACATAAAACCGAAACCGGCCCTGGTAAAATCCAGTCCACGCTTCCGGTTCCGGGTTTCCAGGGCCAGTTCAGGCGGTTCCAGTACTAACTCCAACCAGCCCTCAGGAATTTCATAATCTGAATAAATCATTATAAACCAGGAATAACCAAAAATGTCTTATGATTCGAGAACTTCGAGTGCTCTCCTGAATAATTATGTGCTCATAAAGCCAAAATTTAGTTGGATCTTCTCACCACTGAATTTCTTGCACAAGGTAAAATTTCACTATCATAGAACATCGGCCTGAAAATTTCCTCATTTGTGATATTGAATACCAAAATCAGCACAGCTGCTAAAAGTGGCATTTCAGTAATCATTAGACACAACATAGAGTTTTCTTTCAAGTCTCTAATGACAAAGAAAACCTAACCACAATATCACAGAAAAATTGGTAATAACGCTCGTCTTCAAAAGGACATTCTCCTCTCATCATTAACCATTTGACTCGAGACTTTCAAAATAAACGTAACTACTACTCCCTACATATCAGCAATATAGGCAAATTTCCCTTTTTCTGTCCCAAATATATAGGAAATTTTCTTTATTTAGTTGTGTTGTTTTCATTTTTTTCCTTTACGTTGGCCCTTTTTTTTACTACACCATATAACCACTCAGTTAAATTTAAAAATGTGTAAATTTAAAAATGTGTTAACAATTTGGGTTTCTAATGATATTCTTAATCTTGTTGAAAATATTAATTTTTCCCATAGAAATGGGACAGAGGGAGTATACAACACAATTTCTTCCAATTAATACAGCATATACATCTGAATTTCACTTTAAAAGGATCCACTATTTTGAAATTATCTTTACAAATTTTCACCTGGTAATCTGGCTTCATGTTGCCACACTTAATTTAAACTAAAAGCGATATAAAAATTGACTTAAGTATCTGACCATACATCATTAATTCTATCAGACAATACGAGCAATGAGTCAAAGCTGATATGTTGATAAACCAGAACAGGCAAAAGAAGTTAATTGGTATGGTATGATAAAGAAGTGAATCAACTTAAATTGACTAAGTTATTGTTATGATAGTTGTTATGTAGGGATGTAAACAAGCCGAGTCAAGTCGAGTATGACCAAGCTCAAGCTCAACTCGAAAAATTGACGCTCGAGCTCAACTAGGCGTGAAGTTCATCAAGATCAAAGCAAGATTATTTTATTTTCTTTTTAAAAATTCAAATTATTTATATAATATGAATAAATATGTAATTAAGTAATAGATTTAGGGGCAAAAATATAACTAATCAAGCTCGATAGCGAGTTGAGCAATATAAAGCTCAAAACTCGAGCTTGATACCTACTCGAGCAGCTCGACTCAATATTCACCAAGTTGATTTTGAGTGCTTTTCGAGTCAACTCGAGTATATCCCAAGCTAGCTCAACACGTTCACGCTACCCTAAATTCTATGTCCGCATTATCTCATTAATATACTATTCAAACCACCCGACTAAATTAATGGTGCCAGTCTAAACTGCACTGAAGGAAACTAGAAAAATTGCGAGGCACGCTGCAGCAAGAAAGCCATAGAACTACGACCATCGCTCGTATGAAACGACATATGGAAAAATATATTAAGGATGCATGTAATAGCCCGGTAGATCGAAATTGATGGTAGTTAGAGATAGCTTATGAAAAGTCCTAAGTTAGAGATAGCTTATGAAAAGTCCTAAGTTTAAGACGACGCATTGTACAATCAGTTATTAAAAAGGGACCTGACTAGGACAAGATGCACACCTGTTCCAATTTTTGTGCATATTTTTCTCTGATCCTGTAGGAATCCTGAGGAGTCTTCGAATTTTCCGATAGCGAGCAGTCATCACTAGCTAAAGCTGTCGGACTTCTCCCAATCGTCTGTGCACATAAAATATAGATAAACACATAAGACATCATTGACCATCAAAAACAAGACAGTTTATAGTTTGAGCAAACTGATTCATGTCATACAACTTGATTTAGTTCTGTTCGGATTTCATCAACCGCATTTCTTAGTTCTTTCCTCATTGCTTCGTACAGTCCACCATTTGCAACATCCTCAGAAGGGTGCTCGGCCTGAATATTGGCAAAAGAATGTACAGGAGAATGACTAAACAGATAAGAAGCTTTTACAGTCTGCCTTCTCAATAACACAAATTACATATATGTATGGGTCAATTGCAAGAATTTGCACAAACCTTTACTCACTTTTATAATTTTCATATAAACTTTCAAATATTGCAGGTTTTGACATAACCTTTTTAATTTTTTGGAAATTTAACATAACAATTACTTATTTTGCAATTTTCACATAATCTTTTATATGTTGCAAATTTTAACATAGCATTTCAATATTCTTGCGATTTTGCATAAGTTCTCAAAATTTGCAAATTTTAATATCAACAAAGAATTTCAGTGAAATACATCAGATTTGGCTAATTTAAATCCACTTATTCTAGGTGATTGTGCGTGATTGTGATATTTTACCTATATTGATCTTCAATATCAAATTAACATCTAGAAATTGAGTGCAAGTCCCTAAAACTTGTTATACATATGTGAATCGAGTATCAATTTCATTATAAATATATTTTTTAATCAATATCACTAGACAATGGGAGACATTTTCATTAGATACAATAAAAAGCGATGCTAAGTTCAACACAATCCACCATGTATGTGTGATCAACCGGCAAAATATTTGATGATTTTGCTCTAAAAATTTGGATGTTAAATTTGTAAAATTTCAAAAGATTATGATAAAAATTGCAATATTTGAAAATTTATGTGAAAGTTCCAAAAGCAACTAATTGTTATGTCGAAATTGTCAAAAACAATAAAGGTTATATTAAAATTTGCAACTTTTAAAGTTTGTGTGGAAATTGCAAAAAAATTAAAAGGTTATGTTAAAATATTCAACTTTTGAAAGTTCATGTGAAAATTACAAAAGTGGGTAAAAATTGTGATAATTCTTGCAATTAACCCTATATATATAATACAAGAGATAAGAAAAAACAAAAGAAGGGAAAAGAAAAGGATTAAATTAACCTTCTTTTGAGCATGAACTGCCCGGATTATCTTCTCAAATCCATTTTTCCCAAAATGAGTATCCTTGGATTCATCATCGGTTAAGGCAGAAGAGTGGCTCTGTGAGGGTTCATATGTAAAAGTCATCACGGTGTATGCATTTCGGATTGGTTATACTTAAAAGCTACATTTTGAAATAAAATGGTCAAATATGTTTGTGTGAAAGGTGGCCTAGTTATTTCAGGCAAAAAGGTTGATGGAGTTATGCTCATGCCACTAAATATTTGAGGCTAAAATCCTGTAAGTTATCTAGTCATGTTGTTGCTTACTGTTTAGATATATATGGGGTCAAATGTAACTCTAGAGTCCCAATTTCCATTTATGCGTATTTAAATTGTAAGTACATGAAACAAGGGTAATGCTAAGGATCTAACATATCTACCTTATGCAGATCGTTCCTAACAAATATGCAATTTAGAATGTTAGCATTTAAAATCTCCAAGATCATGCTGAGTTCCATGGCATCAAGATGAGTAAATGTAAGAAAGCAATCAAAAAAATGTTATTGACAACACAGATCTTACAGAGTAACCATCATGTATCAGAGAAAGGTCTATACGGCTTCTGGATCTTCCCGTCCGGCGATTAGTTGCAGCAGCCGTTTTTGATGATAGTGGTAACTGTGTATTCCCACCAACAGGAGCTTTCACATTAGCACGATTACTTGGATTCTTAGAACAATCTATATCACTATGTATAATGAACGTAAAGTGGCAATTATCTTTGCACTTGGTAATATATAACTGGAAAAAAGCTCCTACTTTATTCTCCACAAGATCCACACA
>AYJT01005635.1:0-16387 GCA_001278415.1 Ocimum tenuiflorum | reverse complement strand
TAATAATAATAATAATAATAATAATAATGATGATGATAAAAATCCAACTGGAGGTGGATCGTATTCTTTATAAATATTGAGGCAACATCATCTTAATTGTTTGTTTCTGTTAGGGGCGGATGTATATGAAGGTCTAGGTGGGTCAACTCCACTGTCGATCGAAAATTTCTTTAATAAGGGCGATTGAACCCCAACAATAACTCTAAAATTTGAAAGGTGAAACTATAATCCTACAATTTGAATTACTATGATCGATAATTTTATTTTAATAAGATATTTATATGGGAGCCTCTGTAACTCTCAACCTCTGTATTCGTCATTGTTACTCCTTCATCAATTTTTGGAAAAGAAAAATACTTCCTCATCGGTTAACACTAAAGATGTGACAAGTAGTGAATAAAATAAACAATGATTTCATACTGAATTCCAAATTTTGACAAAGTAGCCATAATCTTTGTAGTTTACAAAAACCAAGAAAAAAAAAACATGCTTGATATTGAACTACGTCAAAAGTGAGACTACTTTGATTAAGTTGTAAATTCTACGCCATAAAATTGAACATAATAATGAATCTTTGTGTTGGTCCCTCACTTTCTCTTACTCTATTGGCTAGTGAGCCAGCTCATGTTCTCACCTTTCAAACATTGTGCCTTGGATTTACTATTTAACTAATTTCTATGTTCATATTCAAAACTTTTTAGCTCCATAATTTAATTTATTTAGGGTAAGCCTCACTTCAACTTTCAAGAAGTTTTTATCCCATTATGTTTAAATTTATTTTATTCTTCAAACATACAGTCATGCATAAGTATTTTGCCTTTGCAAAAAAGATTTCAGTATTTATGGTAGAAGCACGATGAGTTCATGACAAATTATTATAATCCGGGTCCATTGCTTAAAATGCACAAACTTTGAGTTTTTATTTACTTTTAACGAGTTCTCAAAATTTAATTCAAAATATAAGAATTTTGTTGTTGTTGTTTGATTTTTCAAATTTAGGTTTGATTAGATGTGATAAAGTCATTAACACATGCGCACTTCCGCACTATCTAAAAAATTGGTGTTTTTATTGATGTTAATTTGAGTTCATGCGAAATGGAAAAGCAAATCAAAATGCGAAAATGGGTCAGAAATGAAGAAGATTGCGAAGTTCTGGTATTTTAATACTATTAACCCTAGTAAATTTGTTCTAAATATATAAGTCAATACCATAAAATACTAAACATATCATATATGACATGTATTAATTATATAACATCCTTTGTTCCTAGAGGATCTCAAGCGGTTCCTAGAGGAACATTAACATGTAAATATTCATCGATAAGAAATGTTTATAGTTCATCCCCACACCCATTCAAGGAAAAAAAAAACTATATAGCTAGCCTGTTTTTGTTAAATACTACTTTAATCTCTCTTCACCAAATTACAACATATGGAAAATTTTTCTTCCAAATATCTAGCAAAGACATTGTAGCAAAAACAGACAAATAACTCGCTTTGACCAAAAACTTTGTCGGGGGACAATAATATATAATTAATATAATTTTGCAGTTAAATATATTATTTAAAGATAATAGGCCGTAAAAAATCCTATTTTCCTAAGACTGAAAATTAAGTTTGAAGAATAATATATAGTTTTTATTTATTTCCAGCTGTGGTGTTTCATGAGTAGGGAACAATGAGAATTCAAAAACCTCAAGTGGGAAGAATAAGAATAGAAATCGTGTAATGCATAAATGGGAAAGCGCGGTTGCTGCATTTTGCTACCAAAAGTAAAGGCCACGCTGCGCTTCTTGCACGAGGGAGTCTATATTTTAAAAAACCTTTTGTTCTGCTCGTGCTGTGCACGTGCACGTGCACTTGATCCTCGCTATTTCACCTATTCTTTGATTATTTCTCGCGATGATGGATTAATATTTAAATAGAGACGTTTAAAATCAAAAAAATATTTTATAGAGACGTTTGATCAATGATTATTATTTTCTTTTTTTATGAATGGAGAACAGAGTCTCTTCATTATTTGTGATTTGAGTGACTAACGTGTCAAAGATATGTATTATAATTTCTGATCTTAGATTATGACGAGATATATTAAACTTCAAATGCATCTAATAATATGATATACTGATTAGATTAGTATTAGATACGATATTATGGTAATATATATCTAGATGATTAAATATTTTAATAATTGGATTATTAATTATTTAATGATAATATATTAGATTTGGAAAACAAATACCATATAATCTTGTTGGGAATAAGATTATAGACAATACATAATACACGCCACGGTTCATGATTCTCTTAGAGAAAATTTTATTTTCTCTATGAGTTCACAAAATATACCTTCGTACTTGTCTCCGGGAATTTCTAGCATACCTAGTTTGAACATACACTGTAAAATGGACTCTACTGTTGATTGATTTAACTCCTGGATACTAATAGTTGTGGATCCGTCTACCATAAGATATTGTATTCTTGGATTAATAAAGATCAGTATGGCTTACGTTCTACGGAAGAAACTATAAATACTCTAGGTTTCCACAAGTGAATTTCTACATATGTCATTTACTATAAATTTAAATCTATTTATTGATTTGGTTTCCTCGATGCATTCATTAAATGAAGTGAACGAAACCCACCAACATGAGGCGTATATTCTGACGTTATCGTATTCAAAATTAATCCACACTGATTCACTACAAAGTGAAATTCTACTGGTCAAGCGAATCATGGTTGTATGGTTATTCAACATGTAAAATAACATTTCTTTTTATTTTAAAGTGTATTAGTATCTTATTTTCACAATTATTTAAATCAAAGATGAAGCAATTTTATTAGGCCATATCCCATTCCGCAAAAAAAATTATTGGTTCAAATGACTAAATCATTATAATAAATTCTTATTAGAGTAACTTCATATGTTAGACCATTTGCCTCACATGATTGAAGACCCAGTCCATTTAATTCGAAACTTGAAAGATTATTTTATTATTGATTTTCGTCATATGTTTAGATATACTAGTCAAGTGTCTAATGTTTTAGCTCGTTCTGGAGCAACATGTAATCAGTTTATGACTTGGCCATCCGATTTCCCACCATGACTAATCTCGATGTGCCATCAAGATGATGAATAAAAATATTTTCTTCACTTAAAAGAATTAATTTTTACATAATAATTGTTTCCGAAATATCCTCGAGTAAAAAAGTGGACGAACCATTTTCATCTTTCAAGTTTCAAACTCGTACTTGATGGAGTCCATGAACAAGGAACACAACCGCTCCGTCCTCTCTCAAGAGCTTAGCCCACGCCTCAACTTTTTTACCTAAGAAAGTGAATTTTGGTCAGCAAATTCTCCCCGGTAAACTAGAAACATGTAATTGGTTGATTGATCCAAGAATTAAAACAAAAAAAAAATGAAAAATTACGAATGTTAATATGGAAATAAAACTATACGTCAACTAGTAAATTCATGATATTAAGTAAACAAAGAAAAAAAGCAATACCAGTTATTAACACATATATTTTAACTAATTAGAAAACTATTTGTTAAATCGATATACAGTCGTTTGATTTATAACTCGATTTTTTTTCAAAGCGAAAACAAAAAAATATAATAATAACCTAATATTACCAATTAAAATACTTAGATTCTTTTCAATTATTGATAATCCCTACACTTAGCTTCACTCTTTCTCAATATGTAAAGTCTAAACAGGTAAAAGTTTCTTGGCCATAAACCAACAGAAAAGCACTAAAATCCTTCAGATATTGTCAGCTTTTGGAATAAACAATGATCTCCCCTTATGAACCAAAAGGAAAAGATTTACGTCGTTGATTTTAAAATATTTAGAATTGGTCTTAGATTTTTCTTGTAAGTTGTTGAAACATTTTTTTCTTTGTAGATATTACTTACTATCAGTATATCACGTCAACGACTAATAAATATAGTTTAACTTGATTATGACATAATGAAAAGTTGATTAAAGTACTTATAATAAGTGAATTACAAGGAATTATTTATAAACGATACGTTTGCACTATAGGTGCCACATTGCATTTATAAGTAGAGGTTCAAATACACTTAAAACATTCTAAAATATAATTTTGGAATATTTAAAATTATAGCACACATATGTGTCGATATTCGTTTGATTTACGAGTCGCGACCCATTCAACCTATTTAACCTCCTCAACTTAAAGCCTTTTTAATTAGGAAAATCACCAATTTTCTATTGAATCGTTCTATGTGATGTAATCTGATTTCAATATATTGAATATAACTTAAATCTGACTAAAATATTTTTATACTCACATCGACGAGGTAAATGATCGGTTCATCAATACATAAAGTATACAATTTCTTTATGTTCCTTTTGGATGACTTACAGTGAATTGCACTTCTATTCTCATACGACACCGTCTCAATTCATTTTGGTTGCATAAACTTAGTTTCAATTTAAAAAATTTCCAGTTTTGCTCCCAAAATTAATAAATCACTCATTAAATTGCGTGTTAATTTGCTCGTTTTATATTATACTTGACGTACTGTAATGTATATGATTTATAGAATTTTGTTGAAAATTTTGCTGATGGAAAATTCAAGTGGTGAAATAAAAGTAAATCATTAGTACCAAATAAAACATAATCATGTCCTATAAGGTAAAATATGCAATTTACGAATGACTTAACAGAAGCAATGTTCACCGGATGTGCACCGAAATTAATGATTATGGTTTTTAAGATGTTATAAACGATTTAGCTAAAAAAAAAATGGGAGAATTATCAATTTAGGACTCAAAATATGATTTATCTGTCGATCCAGAACTCGAAAAATTGATTGTCATTACAGGACCCGAAAGATCGCCAAGATTCTCAATTTAGGACCCGAAAGATTGCAAAATTCTCAATTCAAGATCTCCATACTTAACGATGTTAGTAAGTTATCCAACGAAAGATGATATGACCATTACATATCCACGCCACTTTCATAATTCATTTAAATTAAAAAATCAACATTAAATTTATAAATTACAACCATAATTCTCTCACAATGTCATAAAATTGCAGTCGTTGCCTCCTCTTCTTCTTTACTGTATGTAGTTTCTCTCATAAATTTTTGACTTTTTGTCTCTTCAATTCAATTGCAGTCGTTTCTTCATAGTTTATAATGACCACGTCATCTTTCGTTTGATGATTTACTAACATCGTTAAGTATGAAGGTCCTAAATCGAGAATCTTGCAAACTTTTGGGTCCTAAATCGAGAATTTTGGTGATCTTTCAGGTCCTGAATTGATAATTAATCTTTCGGATCCTGAATCGATAAATAAATCATCTTTCAAGTTCTAAATTGATAATTTTCCAAAAAAATGCTATATACGATTAATCTTTTGATATGAGATTCCCCCTTCGAGAAAATTGAATAATATAAAAAAAATTTCGTTCTTTAAATAGTTGGGGTTATTCTTACCATCACAAAAGAAAATATTCAATTTTTTTGCAAAAACCTTGTGATAGACGTCAAAATAATTCAGATGGATTTAAGAAACTCATTTCCATGATCCCAATCCTAATGATTCGAGTAAGACTGAGTCAAATTAATAAGTTTACCCGTCTAAATTATTTATGCAGTCTAATAGAAAATATTTTTCAATTTCTTTTGTAGGAAGATCATAAGTTAGAAAAGTATTTAATTTCTTCTAGGAAGATCAGTAATTAAAAAGAGTTTTTCACGCATATTAATATAATACAGTTTATGTCTTCTATATAATTTGCAACATGTCGCTCTTTGTTCGAAATACACAATTTCAAAATTCAAATGACAATCTATGGCAAAATTCCTATTGAATTGGGCTAATTCCTCAAGTTCTTTCGGTGTATTTTTTATTTTTATTTTGAAAAATTATGTAAACAAAATTATAAATTGTAAGCACTCTTTTTCATGCCAAGACGTACATTAAACATTCCAACCAAGCACCCGTACTTCTCACAGCCAAACTTTGAATGAAGAGCCAAATTAATAATTAATATAAACAGCTCTGGGCTTCGGGAAATGCGATAAACCTCTGTTTATTCCAAAAACAAAATTAGAATATCATAAAATTAATTACAATTTACAACATCAACATCAAAACGACATAAATGTGCTTGGCTGTCAACGCGGTTGTGCTCGCTATTGGCTCAGCTGACGAGGCATAACACCTGTACTGCATCATACTCTAAAGTTTGAATCATCTCCTATTTTATAAATTCATTGATTTTATTATTTTAACAAGTCTATGATTTTTTCTTTTTGTTTTAATAATATGGCGAAGAATGCAAAGAAATTGTAGAAGATTTCTTTCCGGTTGACTGCCAGTGGAAAAGGGTTGGAAAATCTGTCCCACTTTCTGATCAACTTTGGAGTAATTATACTGTCTTCTGAAAGAAGATATATTATTGGGCGGTATGACTTTTAATGAATTATGTAATATTAGATGAAAAAGAATAACAAAGGCGTCCTCTTTATTTAATGTGCATATTTAATTATTTAGTTTCATGTTTGCAAGTTCAACTCAACCTAAATAAATTTTTGTCCATTGGTTTTAAAAAGTTTATATTATCAATCCTAATTACATAATTCATTTATAACAAGATAAGTCACCATAAAATAAAATTGAGAGCAAACTTTTAATAATCTCATGAGATTTTTTGGGACTAAAAAATGAAAAAACTTATGATAGGATCAACATACAAGTATCTAACTAAATGAAATGACACCATATTGAATTAGACAGAAAAAAATGCAATTCACTAAAATATGTTCTTATAGTTCAGAATGACCCGCATAAGAAGATTAGCAAATATTATTCCCGAAGACAATTTCTTCCCGACCTGAAAAGAAAAATATAGCTCGTGGCAAAAAAGTTTATTAGGATGTTTAAGTGAGTGAGACAAATCCAAATATCATAATCGTTTATATTGAACAAAAATGTTACCTACTTATAATTAACTTATTTTTCAAATTATTATAACTTTTTCGTTTTAAATCCAAACTATGCTATATACGTCAAATTAAAGCACTTTTCATTATCTTCAATTTAAACTACATCATGCCCATATTAATTATTAAAAAATGAAAAAAAATCATTTTACTCTCATTTAGTGCTTATTAAATTATAATTAAGATTTACTCATCACAGTAGGGTTTATAAAATTTCAATTAGAATTCACTGGTCTCATTTAAAGTTTATAATATATCCGTTTAATTTTATGCATCTGAATTAAGTATTACTATTACACTCGTAGAACTAAAATTATTTGGATTTATTTAATATATATATTTAATTCTCATTCTTATTTTTCAAATAAGAACAGTCTTGATATCTTAATTGAAAAGACATCCACATAGTTCGCGTAAATTGAACTAAAAATGAGAGAATTATAATTATTTGAAATTAAATTAATTTTGACAACATCTATTATTTTATATTTCATATTTTTGTGAGGTAATTTACTTCAAAAAAAATAATATTTTTGTGAGGTAGTCAATATATAAAAGATCATTTTAACTCATTTGAACTATCTAAAACTAGATTGACCACCCCATGTTTACAATATTAAAAATAATTATTATAATATTGAAAAGTTTAACTTCTTTCCTACTATGAAGAAATAATGAACATATATCATTTCTGGGGGGGACAGAAAAAAAAAACAAAAAAATACCATGGATCTCAGTCATGGTAAAATGTTGATACCGTGTGAATGTGGAAACTCAAAAAAGCCATTAATGAAACACGCTTACACGCTTATTTATTCCTCATTTACGCGTGCTTTGATTAGATTATTAGAAAAACTAGTATTGTAGCCCGCCCATGCACAGAAATTATAATTATTTGACAGTTTTTTATAGAAGGATTTGAAACAAAAGAAATTATCATTGATCATCAAAGTAGTGTTTTATATCTTTAGAGATTACATTCTTGAGATGATGGGGAGAGTATCTAATACATATAAAACATGGTTCCTTAGCCACATGTATCGATTGATTTTCGTGTATAGGTCTGAGACGGAAGATGTTGCGTCCAATAAAATAGTTGTGAACTACTTAATAATTTTGCATTTGACATTCAATTTTGTAGATAAATAATAATGATCTTAAAGTATATAAGGAAATTAAAATAAATTTAAGTAATTGTTAAAAAATTTTCATTTCTCAAATTTATTAAAAAAATTAACGCAATTAAAATGAATGCCTAATTTATGATCATAGGACCGGATAAGTTCTCCTACGACAACAATATGAGTTGGCATGTCGGGATCAAATGTCAATTTTTATTTCTCCATGTAAATAAAATAATGTTTGAAGTCAAATTTAACGTGTGATAAAAAAAATATATTTTAAAGTTTAGACTTGATAATTGAAAAAAAAACTGATTATTCGATATATTCCCCGCCATCCTCCGAAGCCTTAGCTTCATCTGATTGGATCACAGTTATGCAATAGGAGCTTATTGAGTTCATCAGGAACAAGTCTGGTACCTGGTGGATCGATAATCTCATCAAAAAGTCATTGGAACCAAATGGATCTTCAAGAAAAAGAAGGATAAGAATGGTATCGTAACCCGCAACAAAGCCTGATTGGTTGCCAAAGGTTATACACAGTGTGAAGGAATTGATTTCGTTGAAACCATCCCACCAGTTGTGAGAATAGATGCCATAAGGTTGTTCCTAGCATATGCAGCCCACCGTGTATTCATTGTCTATCAAATGGATATGAAGAGTGTGTTCCTCAATGGATAGCTGTCCGAGGAAGTGTATGTGGAACAACCACCCAATTTTGAACAAGTTGACAAGGTGTACAGGCTGAGGAAAGCTCTGTGTGGTTTAAAGCAAGCCCCAAGAGCTTGGTACGAGACCCTGTCTCAATTTCAGCTCAAAAATGGATTTCAGAAAGGGAAGATAGACAGAACTCTCTTTCGCATTGAAGATGATGGGAATCTTCTTTTGGTACAAATTTATGTCGATGACATCATCTTGGTTCCAAGAATCCAGTTCTTTGCGAGAAATTTTGCTCAGCTGATGCAAGGAAATTTCCAAATGAGTATGATGGGGAAAATGTCGTACTTTCTGGGACTTCAAGTCAAGCAGATGCCATAAGGTATTTTTATCAATCAAGAAAAATATACCCGAGAGCTGATCAAAAAGTTCTGTCTTGGAAAGATGAAATCATTAAGGATTCCTATGAGCACAAGTGCTCGGTTAACACTTGATGAAGAAGGAGAATCAGTAAATCCCACAGCATACAGAGGCATAATCGGATCTCTATTTTATCTAACTGCCAGCCAACCGGACATCAGCTATGCAGTTGGGGTATGTGCGATATTCCAAGCTAATCTCAAGAAATCGCACATGGATGTTGCTGTAAGGGTAGTTAGATATTTGAAGGGTACAGAAACCTGAGATTTGGTATCCTAAAGATGGCAGCCTAGATCTGAAGGGTTACTCAGATTCCGATTTTGGTGATTGCAGAATCGATAGAAAAAGTACCAACGGAACTTGCCAATTCCTTTGTCACAAGCTGCTCTCTTGGTTAAGCAAAGTGCAACACTCAGTCGCGACATCAAAAGCTGAAGCTGGATATGTAGCTGTTGGAAGCTGTTGTGCTCAGATGTTATGGATCAAGCAACAGCTGTGAGATTACAAGGTGGAAACTAAAGTTGTACCAAAATTTTGTGATAATAATAGTGCCATTGCTATAACTCAAAATCCAGCAGGACCAAGCACATCGAGCTGGATATGGTAGCTGAAGAATAAGCGAAAATTTGGCTATGTATGAGAACAACTGAGTCCAAGATCTCACTTGTCAGAGGTGTTTGGTAATAGTTAAAGGATAACTGAGTCTCAACTCTCAGTTATAACTAGCTCAGCTGAGTCCCAGCTCTCAGCCATCGTTTTTTAGAACCATAACTGGAGGGTAACTAAGTCCAAGCTCTCAGTTATATGGTTTTGTGAAGTTCATCAGCTGAGTCCTAACTTTTAGCTGATTTACTACTAACTGACCAAGAATTCTGTCAGTTGTAGGGTTGATCACTCTGAGTGGGACGCCTGATACTTGGACAATTGTTAGTCACTTAGTAAAGAGTTCACAGCTAAGTCCCAACTCTCAGCTGAAGGATGTTAAGGGTTAGCTTAATACCGATTCAGCTATTAAGTCACAACTGACATCGCTCGAACTGAGTCCCAACTCTCAGTTCTTAGGAGTCACACACTTAAGGGAAAAACCTTTTGGAGAAGTTATTTCTCCCGCATTTACATCATTTATTTCAAAATTTGAATGACATAAATGCACAATTAATGTAATAAGACTTGCTTGCCGAAACCAGCTAATAAGGAACTGCCACGTGTAAAAGTGACTGCACACGTCCAACGTGCCGGACAATGGCCTCTGCACTGTGCAGAAGACAACTGATCTGGGCTGTTGAATGTAGAAGGCCTTTTTGATCTCAGTTGTTTATTAGTTTCCAAAAATACCTATATAATATCTCATACCCCTATTGATTGGCTTTTTCCATTCTTGATCAACCTGCACCCCTTATATCCCAAAACCCTACATCTTTCACATACTCTCAAACTTTCAGAATCTCTCAACCTTCTTAGATTTTTCAATGGCTTCTCAATACTCTACTCCTCGCAAGATCCCTGAAGCCATTCCTTTCGCCACTCTAGTCACTATTGTGAAGGAGGGCAAGAGAGAACTCTCGAATACCGAGCGTCGACAGCTTCAGGTTCAGAAAAATAAAATCCTAAACCTTCCCATCCTCAAGAAGCACTTTGACGATGATCCGGAAGGATATTAAGCGTTTGTGGCCAAGCTGGAGAAGGCCACCATTCTGAAGTTTGTAACTTCAGGCTCGAAGAGTTTTTACCCCGATCTCGTGGCCAAGTTCTACGCCAGGGCTAGAGTTGTGGAGGACTTTGGGTCATTCACCACCAAAGTCTACGGTGTCAAGATTACCGTCTCCCCCTATTTCTCAACCAACACTTTGGCCTATCTATCGACGGCCAAAATATCCCCACTTACTGCGATAAAGCCAATTAGTCGGAGAAGAGACATTGGCTGAGGTGGAGGGACCTCAACAAGAAGCGGGAACCTAAATTTAAGATGAAAACCCCTAAAGGTTCCCTTAGCCACACTTATGCCATTCTACTTGATGTGGTCAACAAGATGATCATGTGTCAGAAGCCATGTCAATAGCATAGAAATGATCTTAGAATATAATGATGTATAGGTCTGAATTGTAATAGCATAGGTTTGCCAAGAGCTAAAGCTGGAAGATTCAAGACTTAAAGAATCTCAGAAGATCATGTTCTACTGCGGTAATGGGACCACAACTGTGTCAACCCAACTCTGAAGTTTTAAGCTAAAACTAAGGGAATCTAGCTGTAGTTCGCTCTGAGCTGCCAGCTAAGCTTAAATACAAGATTGACTCCGAAGCTGACTTCCAAAAAGAGAACTGACATCCGAGGAATCTTTCTCCATCAAGTCAGAAGATCAGCCCAGTTGTCTTTTAGACAACTGAAATAAAAGAGGAACTCTCAGAGCTGACTTTCGGAATGTTTCTTGAAAAGGCATTCTGATAGTAGGTATTATCCAGGTGTCCATAGGCGAAAGCTGATAGACCTGTGGATAAAGTTTTAAAAAAGCCTGTTGTAAGTACAACAATGGCTCTATTCCTCTGACGACAGATTTAACCATTTAATCCATGCCTTCCACCTACTACTCAACGGCTACTATTCAAATAAATAGTGGATTTAAAAGAAGAGAGAAGGCTACTGAATCTCCATCTGCTCCAGGCTGTCTGATCTCTCTCTCGTACAAGCATCTAACACCTTCTGAGAATCCAACTCTAGACAACCCGGTGATCCGAAGCTCTCAACTAAGGATACTGAGAAAGTTCTTAGATGTATCTTATCTAAGAACAACTACCAAACCCATTTCAAGTTCTTGAAGGGAACTGAAACCTTCATCTGGTAATCAAAGAAGCTAGGAGGGAAACTTCGGTAAAGCTTCGAGGATCAGCCGTGCCCCAACCGAAAGCATTAGATGCTCTCCGTTTTAGAAGAATCCTAGTTGTAAACTGTTAGGTATATCTATGTATTTTAATGAATGTCAAACACCATTAGTGCAGTTGACTAGAATACAATTGAGCTTAGAATGTAATTATATATGATTTTATGTAATAGCTTAGGTTCATTAGGACAAGAGTTGGAAGCATATAAATCCTAACAGCAGCTGAAGATCAAGTTCTAAGTCATGTCTTCAGCTGTGTCCAATAGCTGAAGGACAACACAACTAGTCCTATCAGATGTGAGCATTAGAAGGCACAACTATTTCAGATAACTGTGATATACTCAGTTAGAAGTTTTTGAGTCATAGCATCCCAGACAACTTTGATAAGCTCAGCTATGAGCTAAAGACAAAAAAAATTAGAAGATTCAAAAGCTGACACTCAAGTCAGTTGTCTATCACTTCGATAAGGTTGAAGTCAGTTTCCTAATCAACTTTAAACTCAGTTACAACTTAAATAGAAGAATTTCAGAAGTGAGAAGACGTTCAACAGAGTTGACCTACTACTGTATATTAAAGGTGGTCAGTCCCCGGTCATTATCCAACGGGATAAAAACTTTATCCCGTTTTTCAACAGAAAAAGAGAATGATAAAACCTGCTTACAAGTACAGTAACGGCTCCATTTGCAGAAGTTAAAAAGGAAGGATTTATCCGTTGTCTCACAACGAACACTATTCTAAATCATCTCCTATAAATAGAAGATATAAAGATTGAAGAAAAAGTTGTTGTTTTGCTTTCTCGCGCTCAAACTCTCTTTGATCTTTCTGCAAATCCTAAGCCATCCTCTGAGTTCTAACTCGAGACCTACCAGAAGTCCTCAAGCTGTTTTTCTGTCAAGGATTCCAAGACCGTTCTCAGATTCCATCTAAGAACATCTTACTATCAATCATTCACGTTCTGAAAGGAACTGAAACCTTCAACCGCCGATCTATGAAGCCTGGGAGGTGGACTTTAGTAAAGCCTCAAGATTAGCCGTGCTTGCGACCGATAGCATTAAAGATTTCTAATTCAGAAGGATCTTAGTTATAAATTGTGCTCATAACATCGTTTATAACAAAGATTATTATTTCCCTTCATTTGAAGGAAGAGAGAACGTAGGATTATTTGAATCCGAACCTCTATAAAATTTGTATTCATTTACAGCTTTATTATATTCCTGCTAAAGTGTTTTAAACCCAGCTGCCTCACAGTAGCTGGAGTATAAGTGGAATAAGCAGTAACTGACTACACCACAAACATCTTTAAGAAACCCAGCTGACTTACTCCTAAGTCAGCTGAGATTGAATCAAGCTTAATTCTCGCAACTGTTTTATTAAGACTAACGCTTCCGCACATCACATATCTCTGATTTGGGAACAATGTAAACCGTGTTCAAACACCGTGTATAATGATGATTAGTGAATTCCCTTCATCTGAAAGAAGAGAGGACGTAGGATTAATTTAATCCGAACCTCTATAATATCCGTGTCTGTTTTCGACTTTTCTTATAAATCTGCAAAGTGTTTTGAAACCCAACTTCCTCATAACAGTATGAAGCTAAAAAGGCTACCCAACAGCCGTCAAAGCTGGAGGATGTTGCTCTCTTTATCAAGAACAAGTTTTCTCCGAGAAAGCAGCAAAAGCCACAGTACACAACTCCCTCAGCTATACCTGTCGAGAAGCCATCCACCTCAACTGAGAAAACCCCAATTAGCACTGTCCAGAGCTGGAAGAGCAGATGAGGGTTCTCATGAAAAGGCTTGAGAAAGCCAAGCTGAAGGCTCGGGCCAAGAAAGAGGCCAAGTCCGACAAGTAGCAATTCAAAAGGCGACAACAACGGACATGTTTTCAGTGTAACTCTCCTAACCATCTAAAATTTGACTATCCACAGGTTAGTGAAGAGGAGAGAGCCAAGCTGAAAAAGAGTTTTCAGCGGAGGGTGTCAAAGGCATATGCCTAACCGATGCTGATAAGGATTGAGATGTCCGACATCACATATGATGATGAGGTCCTTGGGTCAGAATCAACCAGCAGCTCTGATGATGAAAAACAGTTCATTGCCTTCATGGCTGACATTCATGAGGGATGTGAAACTGCACTTAACTCAGCCGAGGATGAGGTAACTGATCTCTCACAATCCTCACATGTGCATGAGCATGAAAAAGAAGACTCAGAGTTATGTCATTCTGACTCTGAGGACTTATCTTTGGAATCCCTTGCTAAGGATTTTAATTACATGTGCACCCTTCAAAGCAAGATTTCGTATGAAAATGCAGCTTTGAAGGAGAAAATTTTAAAATTGACAACTGAGCTGGAAAGTGCCCAATCTTTCAAAGCTGTCATTGAAAAACTTAAAGCTGAGAATTCAGTTCTCTCAGCTGAATTAGCAGCTTTAAAAACCAATAACCTTGAGCAAGAAAAATTATTTTCATCTTTTAACAAAAGCTTGAGAGATTTAGACCATTTGATTAGCATAAAAAAAACATGCACAGAATAAGGTAGGTTAGGCCATGACCCATCAGCTTTGAATGATGAAAAAAGGTAAGGAGAATATTGTATTTCTTCCTGCAAAAACCCTAACTAGCTATTCATCTAGGTCAGCTACAGTTGCCTCAACTGTGCAATCAAAAAAGGTTCAGCTGACTGGAAAGCCAGCTGTCCTTTCGAAAGCTGTTCATCTAAGAAAACCAGCTACCTAGGGCACCAGCTACTCCTCACCCCAGTTGTGCGAAAGCAAGTTGGAGACACCCCAGTTTTGGTAAATCAGGCTGGAGACACTCATCCAGCTAAAACCATCCAAGGGAGAGACTCAGCTATGCTGAGTACACCAGGCTGTTTGAGAGATCCAACCGACAAGGACTTATATATCAATCCAAAAAGTCCAAGAAGGTTGTCCGAGGGTTAGATCCTCGAGGTTATGTTAGAAAGCTAGTTCTAGCTAGGAACACCGTTGGAAGACATACCTTCCACGCACATGCACGTGTGAGAAGAAAAGATCATGCTTGCATGTTCTATGAACTGAGGGTGAAAAAGAAGGCAGTGAAACAAGCTGCCCAAGAAAAGATTAAGATCCCCAAAGTATTCATCAACGTGCTGACCCCTCTGGACTCGAAATAAAAATGGGTACCATAATCATCATTCTTTGTGATTGCAGGTCACAGAAGAAAGTAGCCAGTTGCGTCGAAAAGAAGATCTTTTGTAGATTCTGGACAGTGGTTGCTCAAGGCATATGACTGGGATCAAGGAGATAATGTCAGACATCAAGGCACAAAAGGCTTAACCACCTAAATTTCAAGACAATCAACCATCTGGTAAAGCACAAATTGGTGGAAGGTCTACCAGCTGAGGTTATGAAGAAGGAAAGAGTCTGCGGAGCCTGCTAACTAGGGAAGCAGACCAAATCATTCTTCAAAGGAAAAACAGTGAAACCCAACACGTCCCGAGTTCTAGAGCTGCTTCATATCAATATGTTCAGTCCAGTTACCCCCCAGTCTGTCAATGGAAAGAACTACACCGTGGTGGTGATTGATGATTTCTCAAAATACACATAGGTGGAGTTCCTTCGGAGCATAGCTGAAGTCAAGATACTGCTAGCAGAGCTGATCCTGAAGATTTAGAACGAGAAGAACTATCGAGTAGTGAGAATCAGATCAGATAACGGGATAGAATTCTGCAATGGACCAGTCATGAACTTCTACGCGGATCATGGGATCAGTTATGAGCACTCAGCTCCAAGGGCGCCGTAGCGGAATGGGCTTGCAGAAAGAAGGAACAAAACGTTTAAGAAAGCTGCGAGATCCATGCTATCTGAGGCAAAGATTGGATAAAGCTACTGGGCTGAAGCCATCAACACAGCTTGTTACACTTAGAATCGCAGCTCCATCAACCTACGACTCAACAACACACTCTGTGAGGTGTATAAGGGTCGTAAGCCTTCTTTTAACTTATCTACGTGCTTTTGGTTGCCCATGTTATATTCACAACAATGAAAAATCTAAGTTAAATACTTTCTCACCTAAAGCTGATGAGGAAGTATTCCGGGGATAAATGATACACATCTCACAAGGCGTTTAGAATATTTAACATGACGACCCTTCTTATGGAAATAACATGCAATGTTATTTTTTATGAGTGCACTCTAGTGCGCAGGAACATTGCAGAGCTGAACTCAAACTGTCCAGAGGCCGATGAAGCTACAGTTTAGCTGGGCAACACTTGTAGTGTGCAACTAGCTGAACCAGCTAGGCATAAATTTGAGATCACAGTTCCAGTTACAAGTGACTTAGACAG
>AYJT01005605.1:0-18228 GCA_001278415.1 Ocimum tenuiflorum | reverse complement strand
TAAAGCAATAAATCTATATAAGAATTGAAATACATCTAATATATGAATTGAAATAATCTAATACTCAAAAATCATGAAAAAGCTTCCAAAAAACATCACTTCAACCCCTATTTATATGTGTGGGCGAAACTAGGTCAAATCCTCGCGACTGGGCTGAAAAGCCCTTGAAAAAAACTGAACCGTCGATTGATGGTTCCGAGCTGTCGTGCATCAAGTCTCAACTGGCGACCCGAGAGTTTCCCATACTAGACTGGTCGACAGGCTCGACCCACGAACGTCGACCCTTGGACTTCGACCCTCGGACAGAGACCCTTGGATTCGACCCTCGGCTTTGACCTACGGCAACCCAACCGGTGATAATTTATTTTTTAATGCATCTTGCTTTAAAACACACACAATATAAAATGATTAAATTACACTTAATTAGTGTCGCTTTCCCTAAAAAATCGTCACATCTTCGTATGTTTCATTTTTATTTTAAGTTTGTTTTAGCTAAGTCCTATTTTTTTTAGATTTGTATTTGAATAATTCATTTTAAAAAGTTCATAGATGTATTTGAATGTATAGGTGATAAATTATCGCATAATTTGATAGAAATGGCAACACTAATCCCAAAACAACGAAGATTGTTGAACCCAAAAGTATTACACTTTTAATTCCAAAGTCAAAAGATACAATTCAACCGAACAAAGAAAGCTAAATACCCAAAAATTACAAAAAATGTAGAAATCCTAACTAAATAACGGAGGCACTTGACACTACTCAAGATCGTGGGCCATGAACCCAAACCCACGACCCCCACGTCCACGACGTGGTAATCAAGATCGTGGGTCTCAACCCACGATCCCACGCCTTCAAATGTGGTACTCAACCCTGGACCCCTACTACTTCAAACGAGGCCAACCCTCAACCCACGACACTCGATCCTTGACCCTTACGCCCACGAACGTGGGCTCACTTCTGTTCCCGCCTCTTCGATCCCTCAAACCATCTGCCCCTGATCAACAGATCGAGGGCCATCTTCCTCGACCCCTTGACCCAGTCGTTTCCTATCATAATTATATTAATACTTTTCAACAATCAATATCAAATATCCAAGTATATAATTTTTTAATTATATTTTAAATTATATAACACATGAGAAAGTTATTAAGAATTGGTTCGCATAGCGGGTGAAAACTAGCATTATAAAAATAAGACAAGTTTTATGATGTATATTAGAATGAGGACAAATAATATCTATTTTTTACTAAATATTTAATCTATTTATAGCTCCTCTAACCTCGTGCCTCACGCAACTAGTTTATGAATCTCTTTTTTCTGGACAACCTAAAAGAAAAGGAATTTCTGTACGAGGAGTAAATAATGGTGAATCAGAAGCGGCTGCGATCTCGCGAAGACGAATGCAAGGTTAATTCTCTTTAAGTCTTTTCATCTTTGTTTACAGTTTGTTTGTTTAATTTGTGTTCGCTGCTATTTCGTTGCGAAAATTTGAGAACAGAGGAGTAGAAACCAAAAGAAATTATTTGTAGTTTCGTTAATCTACCGAATGTTGCATACTTGTTTTTGTAGTTTATCAATTCATCGGTTTATAGGCATTGTAGTGTTAAGTATAACGTAGTTTATTCGTTAGCTGTTGCCGCAAGTTAGAAAAATTAGGGCTTATATATTTCCCTCTTTCAACTGAACAACCGCATAGCGGATCTACACTACAATCTGCGCTGAAAACTTGGTTTCTTTTTTAAGTGAGATATAGTTTTTTGTTTTTGAAAAATTAAATAGTATGTATTTTTTATAAAATTTTGAGATATATTCATAATTATATATGGAATGCCTGATTTTAAAATCTTATGGTTGGTGAACACATTGTTGTTTTTCTTATTAGTGGGTGATTGAAGAAAATGGCAACAGAGTAAACAGACTAATAATGTATTGGATGTATGCTTTTATAGGTTGATAGAATCAGCTTGCTTCCAGATGAATTATTAGTGTCAATATTGGGTTTGTTGAGCTTCAAGAAAGCCGCTGCAACTAGCATACTCGGTCGTCGATGGAGATATCTCCATACTTAGACACGTAAGTTAGACCTTGACGGCAAAGAATCATTATGCGAGTTGATGCATAGCAGAAACAGACCCAAAAGTATTTGGATGAGAAAAGATGCAACTACATTAAATCGGTCGATCACATCATGGCCAAGCATAAAAGCCCCATCCTTGAGGAATTCAGGCTTTTTTTCAACCTTGACCGATCTAATTCTCAAACCATTGACGAATGGCTTCAGTTTGCCCTTTCTAGAAAGGTCGAGAAGCTGGATCTCAACTTGACCAACTATGGGACACGGTCCCGCGATTATCATGAGGACTACATTTTTCCATACAAGCATTATGTCAACGAATTCAAGTTCTTGAAGAAACTATCCACAAACCATGTGAACGTTGGTGGTGATTTTGTGAAAGGGCTGTTACACAACTGTCCTATTCTTGAGCACATATCTCTGACTCAATCTGATCTCTTATCTCTGGAGATCATCAAAACCATTCCCAACCTTCAAAATCCTGGAGATAAGCCTGTGCCACGATCTCGAATCACTTGTGATTTGCGATTCCAATATTGTGACTTTGAAGGTGAATATGGGGACAAGAATATGGCATGTTGTTTTGGAGAATGTTCCTCTCCTTACTGAGTTCTGGAGCTGGCCAGATAAAAATTTGTGTCAATGAGAGGTCATCATCGCATATTTTTCAGCGTGCTTCCATAGCTACGCCTCCTCAAATTAATTATTGTTTCCCACAGCCTTAAGCACAAGGTAAAATATATGTATATATATAACTGCTCGCGAGTTTTAATATTCAGATTTGTGTTTTACTGTTTTTTTTCTTTTTCTGATGGAGGATATTAGAAACTTCTGCTCGAGTGTTGAGTTGAGTAGTCTTAAGCAACTTGTGGTTGTGGACAGAAGCAGTTGCCGCAGTTGTCTCCCACATCTGATTAAATTAATAAATGCATTACCTCGACTAGAGAGATTTGTGCTGGAGTCACCAGAATATTATGAAAATCAAGGACGAAATCATCCTGGAAAGATGGAGATGGATGAAAATCAAGGAGGAAATCGTCCTGGAAAGATGGAGATGGCTCAAAGTATAGGTGGAGAGATTCGAAAAAAGTATCCTCATCTAAAGGAGATGATGATTGTAGGATATCGTGGTTTGTGGCACCAGCTTGAAGCGGTGATGCATTTCGTGAAGAAAGGTGCTGCACTGCAAAATATTGTGGTGGATGCACGACCTCTGACCTTCCAGCTGGATCGTCGGAGGGATTATGAATCGCAGCAAACAGCTTCGAGCCGCAAAATAGTTAATGCGGCTCATGATGAACTTAGAAAATATGTCCCTCCTAGAATAAATCTCCATATCATTTAGTTTTTTTTCTCCTTATTAAGTATTAGGATTACACATCTTGTAATATTATTGCGTAATTGTATAACTTTATTCTAGGAAAAGAAAACTAGTTTTTGTAACATTCCTGCTGTAATTTGAATTTATTATCTAATGAGCATGAAAAATATACTTAATCACTTGTATTTTGAGATTATAATCCCCAAAATAATTATTGTTAATATATTTATCTGGTAATTATTGAAAATAGCCACTTCGGTTATTACAAAAGCAAAAATAGCCACTTTTATAAAACATCCACAAACTAGCCAAGATGAACTTCCTATTTTGCCCTTAAAATTTTGAATGGACTTCCTATTTTGTCCTTAAAAAAGCTGAAAAGTCATACATCACAAATTTTCATGCCATGTCAATGATTGGTTTCACAAAAATCAAATTAATTTAAAATTTAATTCGATTGGAATTTGATAGGAGCATAACACAAATCACGTCAGAGACGTGCCCAGCAATAACGCCAAAATAATAATTTATTGATTAAACACCATCAACCCAACTTAGGGAGATAAAATACATGATAGAGACCAGAATCGTTCATCATTAGTCGGTAGCCGACGGGTACGGGAGTAGTAAGGGGTCGAGTTTGAGGGTTGACACGAAGGTTCTAGTCCGAGGGTCGCAGTCAAGTAGGAGGGTCGAAGTCAAATCTGCGAGTCGAATCGGTGATTCGAGGCTCCAGTTTGAGTCGGGGTAACATGCATGTGTCGAGTTCAAGTCCACGGTGTCATGCTTCGTAGTAGTTGGTCTAGTCGATCGATTTTGATATTGATAGAAAGCGGCTAGCTTGAGGATCGAGGAGGATGGGCCTCAGTCCGCTGACACGGAATGGCTAGTTCGAGGGGTCGAGGAAGACAGGCCTCGATCTGTCGATCAGGGATGGATGGTTCGAGGTATCAAAGAGGCATGAGCGGAAATGAGCCCACGTTCGTGGGAGTAAGGGTCGAGGGTCATGGGTCGAGGATCGAGGGTTGCCTTCGTTCAAAGTAGTAAAGGTCGAGGATCGAGTACCACGTTCAAAGGCGTGGGGTCATGTGTCGTGGCCCACGATCTCAAGGACCACGTTCGCAGGCGTGGGGGGTCGTGGGTTTGGGGTCGTGGCCCACGATTTGATAGAAAGTCAAACTTGTTGGAATTAATGCAATAAAATCAAAGATTCTCTGAAAAAGTGAAATTTTTACAGAAACAAGACATAAAGTGAGGGTATTTGATAGAGAGCAGAACCGGATATTGTTGATTTACAACCGGCAAGGACGGGAGTAGTAGGGGTCATCATCGAGGATCGATTTAGGGGTTTAGATCCGTGGATCGAGTTGTGGGTTCCAGTTTGTGGGTCGAGTACAGTCTGAGGGTTGAGTCTAGTTTGTGGTCGAGTTCGAGGCTCGAGGTTCGTGTTTCAACTTATGGTTTGAGGCTCGGGTCTGAGTCAAGTCTGGTGGAGTGCATGAGTCGTGTTGGAGCAGTAGATTAGTTGATTTGTTAATTGTTATTTATTTATCTTCATTAGATTTGGTCAAGGGTTGTAATGGGGTATTTAATTCCCCTGACTTCATTATTTTTGGTTAAGCAATAAATTTGGTATTTTGGGCATTTTCCTTGGGCACGTCTCTGACGTGATTTGTTCTGCTTCTATCAGTATTTCAGACAATTTCGAAATTTTGTGAATATTTTTATAAAAGTGGCTATTTTTGCATATTGGATAACCAAAGTGGCTATTTTAGATTTGGCCTTGTTGTTATATACCATTTAGTAATGGATGGCTCATGGAGGGGAGGAAGTAGGAAGGGGTGGTGACCTGGAAATTGGGGGTTTAGGGGTAAAATGGTACAATTATTAATATTTTATTTTAAATTATAAATAGAGATTATAGTGCGTTAAATGAGTTAGTAAAAATAAATAAAATTAAACAATTCCAATTTTTGGTCAGACGAATTCATACTTGGGCCTCGATATGACTCGCTGACATGCGTAGTAGGATCCTTTTCAAAAGAGGTCAATGGTTTATTCTTACTTCGCATGCTAAAAACTTTTAGGGATCATCCATCCTAGTTATAGTTTTACTTCAAGCTAAGGACGCTTGACTTTGAGGTATCTAAAGATTTAGAGCCAAAAAAAAAAAAATAGATGCACTGTGTTAGTATGAATGATCAAATCAAATCATTTAAACTCTTCAACTATAGAGTCTAATCGTGTTAGAATGAACAATCAAATCAAATCATTTAAGCTCTTTAACTATGTAGTTCTATTTGTGCATAGTCTCAGAAGTCCTCTGGTTCTAGTGTAGATTTGGTTCATTCATATTCCCTTCCTATTACCTATTGAAAAGCCTTACATGAACCATTCTTTGTCCATGCTTCTTTTGCATCGCACCGTTCCTCTCTGCTTTGGTACCGGGTCGTTACAATTCATTTTATTATGTTTTAATTATTAATTATTTATATAATATTGGTAGTGAAGAGATCAAGTAAAAGTAAAGATAAAAAAGGAAAAGAATGAATTTGAGCCTTAGGATATGAAAAATCTACGGTTAAGATATTTTTATTTAAATGTTTTATGCTTTTTCATTTTTTAATTTATGCTTCAAAAAAATATGATAATTTTCAAGCAAAACATATATAATAAAAAAGTATGAAAAAGTGAACAAAAAAGTACTCATTCCCATTTCTCATTTTAAGATCATTCTTGCAGGATGCGCAAGTCTAGGGGTAAACATATAAATTATATTAAGTTTGAGAAGACTAACTCGAGCTAACGAGCTTAACGAGTCAAGGACACTAAAACTCGAGCTTGAAATCTATTCCAGTGGCCAGAAATCGAGCTCAACTTGACTTACACTGAGTTGATTTTGATTTTTCCAGTTGATCTCAAATAGTTTGCGTGCTAACTCGTCTCATTTATGCCCTTACTTACAAACTGGTCTAAATTGATTTAACGGAATCGAGGGCAATTTGGATAGGGCTGATATGATGGGTTAGTTTAAAATGTGGAATTGATTTGTATTAGAGGTGCAAAAGAGATGGGCTATCCGGCATTCCAGATCTTAACTGAATGAAAACTCGTTCGTGCTCGTCAACTAAACGAGTTAAATTTGTGAGCTCACATTGTATGCAATATAAATAAACGGTTGAATTTTGATAATCCTAAGATAGATCAGGTGTCGAATTAGTGGTGCCAGAATCAACATGCTTCCTACACTTTTTGTAGCTATGCAAGATGGGTTCCAAATCACGGGCGTGGGAATGGTGAACCTGAGACAACAGACAAGGCTGAGGTTGCACATGTTTCTCTAGTTTCAATCCAAGCACCTGCAATAAATCCGAGCTGTTTCTTTCAGATGATTGGTGATTCTAGAAGCCTGTTTATTATTACACGGACGACTCCAATCCTCTCGAGATCAAAGGATACAAGAATTTCTACATCTGGATTGGAATCACGGAATCTCCACACACACAAAGACCACTCAGAAATAGTATGTATACACAACCAAATATATTTCATAAACATCGCCCTTATTCCCTTGCCATCTACTTATTTACCAAAGTAAATGTTGGTGTTTTTCTTGCTGCTAGCATTCTTCCTCCGAAGGAGTAACTTCCTCAGAAACCCAACTCCTCCTCTCTTTTTGACCGGGACGATCACTAAAGCTCCTGACTTAAGATTTTTTGTCTCAAGATACGCCGTTGGTGTTGCAACTTGGCCGTCTGGGAAAGAGATGGCATTGTAGTTGCTCACAGACGGCGCACTTGCTTCTGTCGTGCTTATAATTTCTTTCGTCTTTGGGGACTCCTCACCGTAGACATCTCCACTGTCCTCGTATATCATCTGATCACGCAATGATGACCGCTGCTTCAGCTTTTGTTTCTTGTTGTCAGCAATTGATAGAACCTTGTCCACAACCGATAATTCCTTTGCTGAACCCAGTGCTTTCAGCTGTTTCCCCAGCTTCAGAATTGTATCTTCACACTCAGCCAACTTAGCAGAGGCTTTTGTAATCTCCATACCCTGTCATTTTCACAACTCATTTTTTAATACTAAGAAGGTCTATTAGTTCTACCTTAAAAGAGAACTTAAAATACTCCAAGATTCGTGAAGTGTAACAGAAACTTACAGTTTGTAGCAGCCCTCCTTCATGGTGATGATTCTCTGAGTATGGGTTGTTTGAAATGCTGCTCAAGACAAAACACAAGACTCATTAGTCACAAACTTACGATCTTTTTGTCTTAATAGGTTAAACTTAAGGGAAAATCTACCTTTCAAGTTGTAGTTGAAGTTCAAGGCAGGTTCCTTCAAGTTCTTCACAACAATGACTTTTATTATCCAACTCAACTTCTGCAGAGGATAATTTCTGGAGAACTTCATTCAGTTTAGCTCTGGTAACTGTGAGCTGAGTGTCGATATCTTCATTTACGGCCTTCAGATTCTCGAGTTGATCCTCTGTCACGCTCTTTGATTCTTTCAATATTTCCATCTCCTTTTGTAGACTTGCAATGCTTTGCTGTGACTGAAGTAATTTATGCACCAATGCCTCGTTGTTCTGTCTCCCCAACAGCAGGCTAGAATCCAAAACTTCATCTGATGATTTGATAAAACTCAGCTCATTCTTCAACCCTTTGATTTCAACTTGGCATATTGAGTGCATCTTCTCTATTTCAAGCATGAGATTTTGCACGGACTCGAGCTCCAGTGCCGTTCCTGGCCCATCACCGCCTAAGTGTTTGCTGAATTCTTCTCTGACACCAGAATGGCCTTCAAAAGAAACACAACTGTTGATGATCCATCCAAGAATATAAGTCAGATCACCGGTGAATTTCTCAAAATCGATCTTCCCATCCAGTAGCTTGTTGCAGCTGTCAATGAATTCTTGTAGGACTGATGTAAGGTCACTCTTTTTCCATCTGAAAGCATGAACTTGGCAGTCTTGCGTGTTATGATCTTCTGTAGGCGATGAATCGAATGTAGCAATAAGTTCTATCAGTTTGATGATGGATTTATTCATGTCAGGCTGCAGAAATTCAGTGCTCGATTCTTGGATCAAAGTTTGAGTTGGAGATGAAGTTGGTGATTTCCATGTTATGTATCCACTAATGGGAAGCTGCTCAGACGCTGCCTCAGGATGTATGCTGCTTCGCAAAGACACCCTTATGTCTTCAAGAAGTTCGTCAATGCTTCTTCTTGAAATATTGTGCTGGTCCAAGATCAAGTTAGTGACAGTCTGAAGCCAATCATCAGATTTCTTGAGACCTACAGCTTTTGCCTCGATTTCATGTTGATAATTGCTCCCAACCAGAACGAGGGCCTTTTGATTCTCAGACGACACCTCAAGTGGGGAATCGACAGCAACTATAGCAAGTTTCTCCATTTCAACAAAATCATCCATTAGGCGCATGTCAGAAGCTCCAATCATTTGGCATTCGGGTTTGGTATTTGAATCCCTAAATGTACCATCCTCCTTTCCCGAGACTGATACCAGAGCCATAGAATTGACTTCCTTTGGATCATGCATGCCACACCCTGATGTAGAAGAAAGTTCATCAACACTCTTGAGTTTCCGAAGTTGGAATATTTCCTCCTCTTTCTTAGCCAGGAACTCCTTGAAAACGTTGTTTTCTCTTTGCAAGTCCTGCACCTGATCAATCAAGAAACCGAGCTGCTTACTTGTGTTGTCGGGACAGTAAACATCAGTTTCTTGCACAGATATCATCCTTCTCCTTGAATTGATCGGATTTCTTCCCTGTGATTCAATATCTCGTTGCATATTTGCCAATGTAGACGGGCCAGGCAGGCGTTTACGCGTCAAAGCACGTAGCCTCTGACATTCTGATTCCAACTTCTTGATTTTCTTAACATTCTCCAAGTATTGCTTGTTGGAAGCTTCAGCAGAGCGACGGCTGTATTCCATTTCCTCATTTCTAAGATCAAGCTCCTTCTCAAGACTCCGAAATTCATACCTCAGAAAAGCATTTTCTTTTTCGACAGAATCTAATCTCGTCATTAGAGTCTCAAACTCAGCCTCAGTTTGGATCTTGGCATTATTCAGATTCTCAATCAGTTTCTCTTTCACAGCTAAAGCCTTGCTGATATAAGAGTTCTCAGCAGTTAGGCTCGCAAGCCTCTTACTCGTCTCAGATAACTTCTCTTCCAACTTCTTATGCGATTTCTCAAACTCATTAGATGTTTTCATAACAGCATCGTGCATTCGCTGCTCCTGCTGTTGTCGAACAAGATTTAGCTGATCCATGCACTCCTTCAACGTCGAGTTTAAGTGGCCTACTCTCTCGTTTGCATCTGCTTTCTGCTGTTGAGCTTCTTCGAGCTCCTCTTTCAGATCGCGTATTTCTTCCTCTCCCTTTTGCTTGTCTGAAGCGGCATTCAACATCAAAAGTTGGAAAAACAAAAACTGCCTAAAATTCTTTGAGACGAACGATAAAATTGTGCATTGAATACCTGCAACGGCAACTTCAGCCTTTTTCTTGTAATCCTCAACAAGTTCGTCTTTGGCTGAACACTCATCAACAACAGAAGCCAACTTCTCATTCAAGATTTTCAGTGAATTCTCGAGATCTACTTCTTTTTCACTAGAAACTGATGGCACCTGAGTACATTTTACGTAAAGACTAAATGTTACAATCACAGCACCAGATTATTAGAAAAATAATAATATGTCTAAGCAGATTAGATATCATAAAGTTTTAGTTTCACTAACCAAAATATAATAAATGAAAAATTTAGCACATACTTCTTCTGAATTCGCAAGAATTGTCTTCTCCGACGACTTTCTCCTCCACAGCCAAGTTTTCTGGTCCATGATTTCCTCTAATCCGAATTGAAATTTCTAAAATCCCTACTTATATAGTAAATAAAAGCATCCCACCTCTACATGCCTTCTTCTTCAACTATCCTTTCCTGTAAAAAGCTGTCAGAAAGGAACAACAGAGTCTAGTAAATTTTCACACACTAACTTCACTTCCATTCTAAAAATACATTATTGATGTAATTTAGACAAGAACTAACGATAATCTTCAATTTACTGAAAAAACAGAGCGATTTGAACCTGAGTGCATCATTGCTATATTTTTCAGACAAGACTAAATATCCGATATATTAATAGAAGGAAAAGAAATCAAGAAACTGGAAAGAGTTGCTGCATGCTGGCAATATGGAGAAAAATATAATAAACACTGACATTATATACAGCTGACATAAAAAAAATGCAGACTACAAACTGAAATAAGATTGGAATCAGACATTTTACTGCAATACTTACTTGAAATGTAACTGCAATCGCCTAATTCCACTTCTCTGTATTCATAGTTTGCTCACCAACCTACCATTGCACGCATACACATACACAGACACACGTATATACACATATATGTGTATATGTATAGCTATATATAAATCAAGAGTGGGAAAGCATGGAATAATAAATGCAGCAGCACCGCAGGCTTGAATTATGCAACTGAAATAAAGTGAGGGAATTGGAGTTATAAAAACATCAAATTGGAACAAGAAAAAAAAAAAGAATTGGATTAAATTTTGAGTGAATAAATGCCTCGAAACTCCACCGACAAGGGTGTGAGCTGTGATTGACCAAGAGTGAAACAGGCATCAATTACAGTGTCTCTTCGAATTTAATTTACAATTTATATGTACAAAAAAAAAGGATTGGAGAAAGAAAAGGGTCAGTAATTAAAGAAAGTGATGAAAGCAAATATAATCCACCAATGGAACTGAATGACCGTTAAAAAGTTGATTAAAAAAAATATGGTATGAGAGAGGAACTCTGAATATTAATTGTGTTGTGTTATTGTCCGTAGAACTATATATAATTTTGTTACGATGTTTTACTTTAAATTGATGGAAAATAGAAGCATTAAAGTTGAATAAATACAAGAAAAAACATGCATGGTGCAACGTGTTGGGAGGCTTTTGATAAGACACTGCACCTTATTTTCAGCATGTCCAATTTTGGATCCACCACCATTGTAGTCCTCCTATAAATTTCGATAATTCTGATTATTCCAGATTAATAATTGCAGCTTCGTCAACTAATGACATGAAATTATTGCAGCGAGGGGATAAATCATTATATATTTCTCTATATTCGGTGCTTCTTAATAGTTTAGTTATTATTAAAGGAAAAATGACCCGGAAGAACTCAGTTCAATTTTTCCCTAAAATTATTATTTACCTTATATAGTTAATATCATATATCTTCAATAAATTAATCATTATTAGTATTACTAGTGCTGCCGAATTCTCCGGCACGAAAAATCTAATAATTTATTTCTAGGTATGGCTCCTGACATTTATGAAGTAACCAACCAGTCACAAACAATATATGTTTCGTCTTTATTTTTATATTTCTTTTCTTACATATCATATCAACTGAGCAGCGTTGTAATAATATATACGAGAGATATTTAAATAAATATTTAAAGCAGCCATTCTACCGAAAGAAGATGGAGAAATTTATATTATATTTATTATTGCACTATGAACACAATGATTTCGTGGGTATTCAATTTTCTTTACTAAAGCAACATTTGTCCTACTATGGTTTGAAACTTCAGCTGGGATTTCTTCCTTTTTCATAGATTGGAATCAACTGGGGCCTAACCAAGTAAGGGTAAAACCTTTTTTAGATATTTTTTATTTTCTTTTGCTTTTTCTGCTGCTTTCTTTTATTCACTGATTTAACTTTTCATTGTATGTTTAATAATGTTTTGAGAAAATAAATAAGTCCAGATAGATTGGTTATTTACGTATGTTGTAATTTAGATAGGCTTTTCATTTTTTTCATTTTTTTTGTGTGTGGGCTTGAATTATTATTAGACCTAGTTGACGGGAAAAGGGGAATTATGGACCGCATGACTCTATTTTCATAAGATTCAGTAATTTGTATTATTTCTAAAAAAGAAATCAAAGAAAATAGAGAGTCATCGCCCAAAAAAAAACTTTCCATTTTCAGGAAAGTTTGTGCAAAATTATGAGAAAAAGGGACGCGTAATAATTATTTTTTGGCCATGTTAAATGGAAGGTGGAAATAAAATATGTGGTAAATTTGAATTTGTTGCATATGTTATAAATCTACAATGATTTAACCAAATATACATTTTAGCTTAGTAAGTATACACCCAAAAATCGTGTTTTTATTATTATAATAATTATTAACATTATTATTGTTTTTGTTATGGTTATTATCATTGGAATGACGATTCTGTGTACAAGATAGAGGGTATTTTATTTGGAGAGATTGATGGTAGTTTAAGAGGAAGAAAAAGATGATGTGATGGATTAATTAAATTTGATGGGGAAAGTCCATCATTTTCTTAAGAAAATGCTAATTCAAAATGATGTGGATGCTTAATTAGTGGAAGGAGTTGGCGGACAAAAGAAGATTGGCATCAACTTTATTTAGTCAAGAGTCCTACTGCTAGCTGTTGACATTTTCATTTTATTATAAAGATTAAATTAAACAGAAGGTTATTTTTTTCTTCACTTTCAACAAATTTCAGTCTTAATAGTTTTTTTCTTCTGCTATGGCAAAAGCTATACCAAGGCCTAAGTCGGTACTTGAAGCCAAGATTATTGTCGGATTTTATGGAGTGCGCTTGGGTTTGCAATCGATCGATGACCAATTCATTCTTTTCTTTGATTCTACGGAGGCTGTAAAGAAGATGCAACAAGTTGACGACTTCTCACTTTTTGCTAACAGAGATGGCAGTCACTCTCAATGAGGTGAAGGGGAATGTTTTAATAGATATTTTTCATATGTTTCGTGAAGCAGCACATTATCTTACTTTTGTAGGTGATTCATGTAATGACATGGTTATTTGAACCGATGATTTCTCAGGACAAGTTTTAACACTTGCCGATCGATCGGGACCGTAGTTAATAAAAGCTTTTATTTTCCTAAAAAATAATTTTTTTGAATATATAGTCAATATTTTATCTAAGAATTTTAGCAACTTCAAACTTGAAAGATAATTTAGGTATTAATTCAAAACCTTTAAGGCAAAAACTTGTGTTATACCGCTTAAATGATTTAAGCAGAACTAAATAGTTTATTTCTACCAACCCAAACTCATATTCACCTTTGATCCTAAACTCAAACTCATATCTGCCATTGATCCTAAATTCAAATCCACCTAAATAATTTAGGCGGTCTAACATGAGACTTCCTCAAACTTTAAAGATGAAGATATCAATATATATAACCGTGGTTGGTTAAACTCAGTTTAAGACTTCAAATGATTTCATCTTTTATATCCTTTTATTAAATTCACTGATTAATTGTTTGTGCACACACGCATATATACATGCATATACAATATTTCATATACAGAAATCTGGCAAAGAGTGATTGCTATCATCCCTCTTTCAGTTTTGATTTTCTTTTGGCAATTTAGTTTGTGCCTCTAGTAGCTAGTGAGGTTGAAAGAAACGTGTATTATCATGTGTTCAAAGAAAAGAAGCTCAGTTAATCAATTATAAAAGTTAACAATTTGATTAGTTGAATAATCATAAAGATATTCATATCAGAATATTTGAGGTGCCAATTTACCTATATCCCTAAATAATATGTTTCCACCTAAACAATCTCTTTCTTGTTCAGATATTGTCAATCCCCATTTAATTTTGTGGGCCTCATGGCCTGGGGCTGGTGGGTAAGCAATAAAGGCCAGTGACAAATAATGGAGCTCCAGCCCAAACCTTTTCTAACTCCTTAATTCCTGAAAATATGACATAATAAAACATTTAGGAAAAAAATAGTCATGAATCTTGATTTAAAATAGTAGATTAAACTCCAACTTTCTGCCATTCAAAAAAAAACCCTCCAACTTTGAAATCTTGCAAAGAAGACCCAATTATCGTGAAACACTTATGTAAGGATTAATAAGTTCTCCAACTAATTTTGATTCTTATTAATATTAGCATCAATAAAAACTTATTGTCACGCCGAGTTGCTTGATGATAATGAGAAATAATGTATGTATTTATTTAATTGAAAATTAAAAGATCAATCTGTAATTAAGTGATTCATGATTCGTATGTAACTTGAAATTTTGATTAAAGTTAAAAAAAAAAAACTCAATTAACATTATTCTATAACTTTTCACATTCAAATTATTAAAGGAGCCAAGAGGGAAACAATTGCAGAAGCGGGGATTTGGTTGCGCATACTTAAAGATATAACGCACACGGATTGTTGAAACAAGGAGAAGACGATGGTAAGATGGTCTTTCATCATGAGAAATATTAAAATATGAAATTGGATTAACTCAACAAATAAGATGTGCCTGAAATCCTATTAATTCCTATATGTTCTCATTATTGTTCTAACTTATTTGTATTTATCATAATGTAACACATAATAACAACTCTAATTGTGCGTCTAAACGATAGTAAAACTAACTATGTTGAAAGATCCTTATGATAATTAGTTTTCGTATTTTTCTTTGGCGATGTTCTTACACAGATACGTCCACTTGCACATGATTTGTTGCTGCAATAATTCAGCATCAACACCTATCAGCCCCAGAACACATCTAAGCCTTGCATTCATAATTAATTTTCAAAATTAATACAAACCTATCAAGTCAAACACCTATCTTACTCTCTGAGCACATAACAGTAAAACAAAAACGTAAAGGACAAGGCACAAACTAAGCATATAGCAATCTCTTTTCATTGAATTTAAAAGCCTTGCAAGTGTAACTCTTATTCAAGAATAATCAACAGCACCCTCTTATATAGTGATAATTATTTGCTTGAGTTTGATAGAAATAGAAGATTATGAAAAAGTGTAGGGTTGTTGGATGATACTTTTGAGAGTTTTATTAATTAATTATCCTCCATGGTGATGAAGTTGAACTAGAGAAACAAAAGAAAGGAAAGAGGAGAGTAGGTTCAAAGATCTACTAGATACCAAGATATATAAAGTCATAAAACTCATAAGGAAAATACCTATAATGAATTCGATTTCAACAATATTTGTTTCATACTAGTGTTGATATTAATACATCGCAAAAGTTTTACATTTTATTTGGATACATGTTTTCCTTTGTGCCTAAGACATGCACAAATTGAGTTGTAATTAATATTCAACTTTAACTGACTCCTGCAACTATAAATGCTGCAGTCATTACAAGTTATAACAAACACTATACCTCTAAATTTAGAATTAAACTTCTTCGGCAACCTTCGTCTTGTTTTAACTATGAGTTAGGTACAAGTTGATTTCTCCTGCTTCTTAGATTGCTGAATTCTATTCTATGACTTCATAATTATATGTCAACAATTTCATCGTATTCGACTTCACAAGAATCATGATACCTTTTTATTAGCAAAATAAATAAATAAATAAATGATACGTTTTCAAACTCCTCGGTGAAATTTTGGGTGTTAAGAACTTATATAGCAATGAGCAAAAACAATGAAAATGGCGAATTGGGGATCTAAAAATTAACACACATACGCAAAAATTCGGTAATTTTGGCCTTTTTTGGTAAAAAAAACAAGAAGGATGGAATAAATAAGAAAATACTATTATTTTTTAATTGAACCAAAACGAAATTAAAAAAAAAATTAAATTCAATTCGATATTGTGGGATTCTTAGTTGCTGGTAAGCAAACTAATTTGTGAGTAAAACAACTTGTCAGTCAACAAGACAAACCTGACGAGGCAATAAATCGACCAATTCCGCGTTCACTCCTCGGAAGGACAAATCCGTCATCTCACCTCTGCCCCCTTGTTTAACAATAACCTTCAAAATCGCATCAATACTCTGTCGCCACAGCGATCAAAAACTTTCCTGCCCGAATTTCATAAATCTCGTTATCCCTAGCGAACATTTATTTCCACACAAATCCTTCCGCAAATTTCACCAACCCTAAGAGACCTATCAACCGGTTTCTCCACCGACTCCATGGAGATCGGGCCGGAGTCTGAGAGGCTCTTGTCCTCTCAGGCGGCGCCTTTAGAATCCTCAGCGTCTTCTTCGCCTGGAGAGAACAGTGGCGGAGGCACCGGTCATGTTAAGAGGAGTAACGATGGCGCTGCTGCCGGCAGATTCGATTTGATGGACGACGACGAGGAGGGGGATGTTTGCCGGATCTGCAGGAATCCTGGGGAGACGGATAATCCGCTGCGCTATCCCTGCGCCTGCAGCGGCAGCATCAAATTCGTTCACCAGGATTGCCTTCTTCAGTGGCTGAATCACAGCAATGCTCGCCAATGCGAGGTTTGACTTTCCACTACCATAATTGATGTTCTGTTCTTCTTTTTTTTTTACACGATTTGTTCTTGTGGTTTTTAACTTTATCGATTTGTGGATTTAATAAGCTGATTCAGTGGAAATACCACGCAAAAGAAAATGTCGCGAAACACCTGAGCTTAGCTGAATTATTATCTACAAGTTATTTACTGTTTTTCTTCATTCAAGTCCTGTTTTTTGTTTTGTCGAAGAGCTGGATTGTCTTAGAATGTCGAAATGGAAGTTGTAAGAACTAGTACAAGAAAGGATATTTTGAACTCTAATCAATGACCAAGCTGAGCCTCTTTATGATTCAAACATCCTCAAAGTTCTAAGGAGGCGTTGTCTGCTTCCGTCCAACATTTGAAAATCTGAAGATTATGTAAATGTTTGAACATGTTAACACCTTCTTGGGTTTGAAAGTACTTTGGCACGCTTCTCTTGTTCTAGAGAGGTTTCATATGATGATTGTTGTTTTAATCTCTCCTGTTTGTGTTAGTCAAATCATTTGGTGTACATTTGCAGGTCTGCAAACATCCGTTTTCATTTTCTCCAGTTTATGCTGAAAATGCCCCCTCGAGGCTTCCATTTCAGGAATTTATTGTTGGGATAGCTATGAAAGCCTGTCATGTTGTGCAATTCTTTTTACGACTCAGTTTTGTGCTTTCTGTTTGGCTTCTCATCATCCCGTTTATTACATTCTGGATTTGGAGGTTGGCATTTGTTAGAAGTTTTGGAGAAGCCCAGAGATTATTCTTGAGTCACTTGTCCACAACAGTCATTCTCACTGACTGCCTGCACGGATTTTTGCTTTCTGCTAGCATTGTTTTCATTTTTCTTGGTGCCACTTCCTTGCGAGATTACTTTAGGCATTTACGGGAGCTTGGTGGACAAGATGCTGAAAGAGAAGACGAAGGAGATAGAAATGGAGCTCGTGCTGCAAGAAGAAATCCAGCTCAAGCGAATAGGAATATTCCTATTGATGGAAATGGTGAAGATGCTGATGGAGCACAAGGAATAGCTGGTGCTGGCCAGATGATTCGGCGAAATGCAGAAAATGTTGCAGCTAGGTTGGAGATGCAGGCAGCTCGTCTTGAGGCCCAAGTTGAGCAGATGTTTGATGGTTTAGATGATGCTGATGGTGCAGAAGATGTACCTTTTGATGAACTAGTTGGCATGCAGGGACCTGTATTTCATCTGGTTGAAAATGCATTCACAGTGAGTTTTCTGATTTTTTAATTAATTTGACCTTCAAGTTCTAAATGGGTCCTGATGGCCTGTCTTCTTGTTGCCTATTCTTGTTAGTTTGGGATGTTCTCTATGGTGTATCTTTGCAATTCTTCATTATATTCTTTTCTTGGTAATTGTGTTGAGTTAATTTGTTTCCCTTATTTACCTTTGTCTCATCATAACCGCCATCATTAGCGGTCTTCCTTTTTACATTTCATCTGGCACTAGGCAGTCAGCTATAACAAGAAACAAATGTGTATTGGATTTGTGTCCTTGCGGCTAAAATA